>JAPKLW010002140.1:97637-114248 GCA_026898455.1 Plectranthus barbatus
ATAATATAATATAATAACCTTGCTATTTTTAGCTGGGTTATTACATTACCATTGCCAGGGGCGGCACTACGTGAAGGCTCACGGGGTCGGCCACCCCCACGACGTTTCGAATTTTTTTTATATACATGTATTTTTTTCAAAAAAATAAAATTATATAATGTCAATCCCACAAAATTACGATCCAACCCCACAATACTCGAGTTTTACATTCGCCCTTGGCTTAATAGCATGCATTGACGCACACTTTAGCTGTGCGGCTGTGATTTATTTTGCCTTTTGCAATTTTTTTCCAGCTACCTTTTTCACTTTTTTTTTTGTTGCCAACTCTCTCTTCTTCTTCTTTTCAATTTTTTTAAACTTTTGGTTAATGTACAATTTTGATTTTTTTTTTGCCAACATTACACTTTTTTTTAATTTAATTTCGACTGACAACCCTTAAATTTTTGAAAAGTTACTTCTTAAATTCTCGAAAAGGTATTTTTTTCTTTTATAAATACATTATAATTCATACATAAAAATGAAATGCTCGAAACTGTAAAAAAAGATGTAGAGCGAACATTTTAGGTTCTCCAAGCTCGTTGGGCATGATTAGAAGTCTGAGTCACTTATGGTACAAAGAAAACATCCGTGATATTATATTTGGTTACTTATTTTACATAACATGATTGTTGAGGATGATGGGGAAATGATGAGAAGGAGAAGGGTCAATGTCAACTACGGATACTATTGAAGGAGAAATCAATCAAGGTGCAGTTGGAAGATTCAATTAGTACTTCAGAAGAGCTACTGATTTACGTGATAAGAGAACTCATCGCCAACTTTGATTCGACATTTTTGAGCATATTTGGACACGATTCGGTTGTGATAAAGTGATTTAATATTTTCTTCTTCAACTTTTATTAAAATATCATTTAGTTTTGATTGTAATTTGTGTTATCTATCAATGTGTAATCATCTTATTTTATTATTTAATATCAATGTGGAATTCAATTAACTCGAATTAATCAATTAAATTAAGTAAAAGTAGATAAAAATGGATGAATATTTATGTAATAAAAATGATAATGGATGTTAATGTGACACACCAGTGACACTTCTTAAAATTCTAAGAAATGAGTGCATTGTGTTTGTCTAAGTAGTTGGATATGTTTAGATCTTAATTATGTGGGCCAAAAATAAGGAATGATTTAATCACAACTCGATCCCATAAAATTAACAATTGATCGAGATATTCCCATATTGTTTATTGGGATGGTTAGTGTCTAAAGGTGTCATCGAATCAAGTTAGGTAATATTTTGTTTAAGTTTGACTCATTTATTTTTAAGTAGGTTGCAAAACTTTGAAGTTAACAAATTTAGTCGAGTCTACATGAATTTCCTAGATATATATTATATTTAAAACACTTATTATTAATTATTTGTTCTAAAAATAATATTATATATTATTACTAAACTCAATTCATCAATATAGTTACAAAGATTATCATACTTGTTACTTTTAAATTTTAACGAAAAATAATTTTATATTAATTTTGACTACCAAGCTTGCTCACGAATAGAATATCATGAAGCTCTAATTTAGTTCATTTATTAAATGAATTTATATCAAATCGAGACTCGAGTATTTCACGAATAATTTAATTTATTTACAATTCTATTAGTGCCCGGCCAACTAGATATCTAATAAAACAACACATATATGGCATCTAAGTCCTAATAGTGATAGGTACTCTAATAATGATTTTTATGATACGAAAAGTTCAACACCTGTGAGAATATGTATCTAATATTGCAAATTTGCTGGTTAAAGTGACATGAACAACTAATAATAATAATTAAGCATTTATTTCATAAATCAATTTTCTAAGGATGAATCCAATCTAACCTATTATAGATCAAAAACAAAATTTATTATGCGTTCCACAGCGAAAACAACAAATCTTATCCTACATTTTGCCTTGATTCCGATACACATTAATTCTAGGTTATTTTATCTAGGGAAGCCAATTTAACTCGGGACCGACGGGTTGATCTAAATAACCAGAGTTAAATATGGGGTTAGAGTTGAAAAATTCTTAACCGACTAAAAACCGGAAACGGGTTGCGGGTTAAACGGGCTGGACTTCAAAATATTTTAATATAATTAAATTATTAATTTTTGAAAAAATAAATGATAGGAACTGAGTTTTAGTTCACCCCTTAATTTGATGTTTGTATATGTCAAAACTTACTTTAGTACTACTAAGTTTTTAGAGTTATCAATTGTAATCCTTGTATAGAATTGTTTGAGTTGTAATAGAAACTTAGGCGTTGAAGACCGAGCAAGTGAAGAATCAGAAACTGAGCTTTTGATGAAGTCTTTCAAGAAGATAATGTTCGAGATATGAAGAACGAGTGTTTGTGCTTAAAATTTAGTAAGGTCAGAAACTTAGTTTTCTGGAAACTAAGTTTTGGAATTGGAATTGAGTTTTAGTAAGTGTGGCAAAGGCTCATACTGACTTTGGAATGGGGGTACACTAGTACCCCCAAAATCTCATTTTATTATTATTAAATATATTTATTTATTATAATTTTTATGTAATGTATCCCCAATTTAATTTTATTTATATATTGTATCCTCAATTGTAAGTTTCTGGATCCGCCATTGATAATTATTGTACAATGTATACCGATTTATAAATTCATAGAAGTTGCAACAATTTGCCCACAACACTAACAAACTAGTTTAAACACTTCTTTCATGCAGTCTCATTTTTTTTTTCTTTTTTTAACTGGGATATACAATTTAAATATAGAAGAAAATATGATTTCCATTGCTCAAAAATATGATCAACTAATTATAAACAAAAACAATTATAGTAATGCCATAAAATCCTATAAAATCATTTCTTGAGGCGCTAAAAATACCCCCTCGAGATTTCAACATTTATATTGGGGTTAGAAACCCCCTTTGACTGCATTGAGAATCATGCAAATGAAGAGAAACAACCAAAAAACTTGTGCATGGAATCAAGTGAAAATTTTCCCATTAAAACTTTGCTTCAAAAGTAAGTGTCCTTTGCGGGGAAAGTGTCGGCCACAAAATCTAGCAAGACAGCCCACATTCCTCATTTCCTTCGCTAACTAATCACTCTTACACATACTAAATTAATTATTCAAAACTTACATATGTTTTTTTCCTAGACACCAGTACTACATACTACATATATTAATTGCCTTAAAAGCCCCCATTTTATGGAACAAACGGGATTTGCTTGTTGTGTATGGGGCGTCGTCTTCTAACCCAAGCATAATCCATTGTAAAGTATTCCGATTTGTTAGGGCTTTCCACCCATTCTCTCCATGTGCCTCTTTTAGCTGCATGAATATTGCCCACATCATATTCTCCCTTTTCATCCCCTTTGTTCCCTGAAAATATAGAATACACATGTTAAAAATAAAGTTTCAATTTGTGTTAAATAGAAATAAATATCAACCATTGGTTTGATAGCATCAATAGTTCAGATTAAAAAATTAAGCATAGTTTTCTTTTGTGCTTAATTATTTTTATAAATCATGGTTAATTCCATTAGAATATATATATTATTGTTAGAATGTTCATAGAAGAATTTGAAAAGTATATGATAATCATAAACAGATACTATATGATCGATGCTTGTACTTGTGTAATGTGTATATGATGATTCGGATTGATATAATTATTTCAAGGCCAAGTGGGAGAAGGAAAGAGTGAATTGAGGCAATAGGTTCATGCAGGTTTTACTGTGAATGTGTTACCATGCACCTTTGATATGCAACTCTTGTGGGGTGAAAATTTACTAAGGGAACACTTTCTTGTTACAAGAAGGAAAAAAATAAAAAAGAAGGGAAAGCTACATTAGTTTAGGTTCAAAATACTTTTTCTCCTTTATTTGTTCAAAAGTAGTAACTGAAAATGCTTTACCTGCTGAAGCTTCTAACAACTTCTTCTGCAGCAGAATATCTTTGTCAGCAGAGCTCTTCACCTATGATCAAAGAAAGATACTGTGATGTGAGAGAGAGAGAGAGAGAGAGAGAGAGAGAGAGAGAGAGGATGAATAACACTGTGTACAGGAGAAGATGAACATACATTTCCCTCTTCTTGGAGGTTGAGTTTCCTTGGTAATGAGGGCAGGGTTAGCTGAGGTTGCTGAACTGCAGAGATACCTTAAAGACAGGCACATGCTTAAGAAGTCATGAGTTTCAAATGCAAGAGAAAAGAAAGTCACATAACAGCGGCAAAACTTACCATAATGCTGATCAGATTCTAGAAAATTGACTTCATCAGAAGCACATGATGCCAACATGAATGAAAGAGCTACACAGAGTAAAGCTGCGAGAGACTGTGGCTCCATAGCAAGTATCAGAAGACAACAAAAACAAGCTTTCTCACTTTCTTTCTGCTTTGCGAAGCTTGAAATTTATACAACAGAAAGAAGAGACACGCAGTAGAAAAAAAGGGGTTCAGAGGCCCGGTAAGAGAAGAACAAACACAGCACAAAACTCAGAGTTCCAAAACAAATAGAGAGATAAACCTATATTTTATACCTCCCTTTTTAGGGAACTTCACACCATTTTGGTTGATTTTTTTATTTTTTTTATGTCACCTACCATGTTAGGACCACAAGCTCATGGCATTCCGACAAATCGGCCTCTTTAATATGTCAAGCAGCTTAAAATGCTAAGTTAGTTTTTGTATTGTCTAAAGAATGTCTGATAGATGTTTCTTTTAGAACCTTTTAATTCCCATAATTTAAATCAGATTGTGGTGCTGACAAGAATATAGTTTTGATCATTTATCAGGAATGCTTAAATATTATGGCTAGGACTAGGATAAAATATTTGAACAAAATCTCGTGTTGATTTTGCATAAAATAATTGGAGAAATAATGCATGTGATATTTTGCAATCAATGGACGTCTGATTGAAAACATAGTGGTCATGGATGTTGAACAAAGGAAGGAAATTAGTAGTAAAATACAGACACAGCACAAACAAATGCTTTGCCAATTTCTTCTCAGTAATCCTTGATTTAAATTAAGAAATTAAATTATATTTATTAGTAAATCTTAAATATCATTAATTTTTAGCTATAATCATGTATTTATACCTCTATTTGCAAAAGTATGAATATGTCAAGTAGAATCAATCTCATTACTCCAATGATATGAATATTATTAAAAAATAAAAATGAATTAATATGCAGATTCATCATCATTTTATGTATAAATAAGGGTACGTGGATGTAATGTGGCAAGTGGCAACCTCATTATTCCAATACAATTCATACAAAATAAGTCTATTTCTCTCTCTCAGCAATTATATATTTTTTGATGGTTGCCATGTTGCTCATTGCCACAGGTCTGATTCATATATCTCTATCCTTTTTATTTGATAATTTTTTGTATTTGTTTTTTTTTATTAAGTATTAGAAATTAGGGGACTTTATTGTAAATTTTTAGTGTGAAATATTTAATTTTGTCGAAATAAAATATTTTCTCATTAATTTATGCGACAAGTAGATGATCGTGATATATTTATTTTCTCAAGTCCAAATTTTGGTGAGTGAGAAATGAGCCACGGTTGGTGGGATTATTACATAAAATAATAAATGATATCCCACATGAATTAATTACACTAATTATGAAGTGTTTATAAACCATAATTTTAGTGGTGTGTAATGACAAGGTGTCCTCTATAGGTGGCACATAGTGGTGCTCTCGCGCACCGCTGCTTGCCTTGCCCTGCCTCGGCCTTTGGTCTCAGCGGGCCACTGGCTGAGCGCCCGAGCCCCAACCCCGGTCGCGGTTCTCAATAAATGGCCTTTGAGCCCTTGGTTCTTGGGCTTGACTTGGCCCGATTGTATTTTATTTTTTTGTGCTAATGAAATGAGCTGCAAACTTGGCAAGTGGGCTGTCGACGTGGTGTACAAGCAGCATGTGACGTGACTGACGAGTCAGTGCACGTGTTGTAATTACGTGGTGACTGATTCGACACACGTTCAAACACAACGCGTGCGTCCAGGTCTTCCGCACCCATTACCGCCGTGTCTCCCGCTTGTAACGGTTCGAGTCAATGCTACTATCGATGCTGAGACAGTAATTAACAGGCTCTTCTATTTGGAACATGCCTATAAATAGGTAAATGTAGGTGCATGTCTCTGGTTACCATATATAGCCAGATTACTGCAACTTTTGAAAACTTGTATTATTTCCATAGCTTTCCCAGCTTGCTCAGTTTTCACCTCTGTTCAATTCATCGGAGCTTTTATGATCGCGGTACTGTCTCATAGAAGACAACCATTTTACGATTGCCAAACAACGAGCACAGTAGTTCTCAATTGTGATTCATGAACGCAATTCATTATTATTAAGCTTAACTCAATTGAATAAATTGATAATCTCAATAAAAAAACTGAGTAAATTGATCTCTATATATAACTATACATTATGTTAGTAAAATAAATAAATAAAACGTTCATTTCAAAAACAGTGATGGAAATCTTACCTTTACTATTCAATTTTCATCTTCAATTAAATTTCTCTCACTAGTTTGGCCTCTCTTTTATATTCGATGTTTACTCTTCATTTATTTCTTTTTCTTTATTTGATATGCCTTTTAACCAATTTTCACATAAGAAAATAAAAATATTAGAGGATTTTCTTTAAATGAGGGTATTAAATGTAATATTATAAAAATAAGAAGTTAATTAATGCTATGAATAAGGATAATATTGGAAGTTTGTTTAAATATTAAATAATTTTTGACAAACGTACAATATCAAACTAGACCATATAACCGAAACGGAAGGAGTATTAAGTTTTTGGCAATAACATAAACACAATATGTTTAATGGGGCTATAAGAACCTATTAAAAATTTTAAACTTAACACCGACCAATTATTATAGAGAATTCATATCGAGTTTTGTTATAAATTGTTAGCCCTACTGTTAGAAAATCCAATTTAATTCCTTAACATAGGTCTATTGTTAGAAGAAGAAAACCCAATATTTTTCAATTTTTGCAAAATAGTAGCATTTAAATTCCTAGATTTTAATCATGTGGGTATTGTTCATGTATTAAATGCCTTGGTTTAGATTCTAAAAGGAAAACTAGAAAATACTATTTTCAAACATATATAGCCTTATTGTCTACTAATTACAAAAATGAGTGAAAGTAGATCATATGAATCACATTAACACTATAAATGAAATTGAGAGACTAGCTATTGTGATTTGTGATGTCCTCAACCATAATATTAACAAATTTTTTATTTCTTTTTTGCTATAAACAGGAAACTCCAAGAAGAAAGCAACATAAACATTACATTCTAACTGTGTCACTCACTGTGACTGGGGTATATCACTGTTTGTTGAGTTCTCATAAAAAATTGAGAGGCCTCCAACCATTTCTCCTATTATATTTACATCGTTGCCACCCTCATCATCAGACGACGTTTCACTCGATCCTACTTCATCATCATTTGACGTTTCAATATCACTCGATCCTACTTCATCATCAGACATTACACTCGATCCTACTTCATCATTAGACGTTTCATCACTAGATCCTACTTCATCATTTGACGTTTCATTCGATACTTCACTCCAGATATCATCATCATCATCATCATGCCATTTAATCATAGCTATTGAATGATATAAACGTGCACCCGAAGTCACTCATTCTGGCTCCCACTCTGTCCACTTCTTCATCATCAGATGTTTCATCACTCGATCCTACTTCATCATCTAATGTTTCATTCGATACTTCACTCCAGATATCATCATCATCATCATCATCGTGCCATTCAATCATAGCTGTTGAATGATATACACGTGCACCCGAAGTCACTCCTTCTGACTCCCACTCCGTCCATTCAATCATAGCGGGGCTCAAATCTGACGGTCTCTCCAATGGGTGCTCCCTCCTAGAATACCTCCGCAGATCTCCATAGTTCCCATTGAACCCACATGTTTCTAGAGGGCACCTTCTTGTCATTAAGTTCATGAGCTCCTGTGCAGGATGTTCGGCATCAAACCTGTGATCTTCCCTTGGCAAAAGGGGCATGATAGCCGGGATTCTTCCACAAAAATTTTATTGGCAAATGGCTTCATCAATTGATCAAAACATTTGTAGAGGAGAGGGGTTGTGTCACAGATTAAAGGACGACACCCTTTGTCATGGGAAGTGCAAATTAACAAGATTGCATCATTAGGGTGCTCCACGCAAATTAGGCATACAAATTCTTCCCATTCATTTTCATCTCCAATATCAGGCACACATTGTTTGCTATTATTGCAGTTGGAGACCTTCGACTTGCAAGAATGGCAGAGAGATGAGGAACTCGCCGTCGACCTATCATTTATCATTTTTTCTTTGTTCCTAACATTAATCATCCAAAATCACTATTATAAGTTAGTTCATGTCACTTTATCGAATCAATACTTAATATTTAATACCCTTTTTCACACGAAGTATGAAATTATTTCGACCTTAAAGCAATGACTATGTCAATGGGAGCTCGATATTATATATTTTAAAATTTGTTCACCTTGATAAAATCGACTTATAAAAAAAGAAATACTCCATCATTATAAGATCATCTTAAATTAGAATACAAGCTGACCTCCTGAGACTCATCATGTACATGAGAAAGAATAGATAACTAAGAAAGAAAGTTAACCACCAACAACATCCAATAAATCAAATACTGTTTTACCTTAAACTAAAAGGCAAACCACACCAAAACCTCGAATAAAAAGCTAAAACAACTTACGAATTCACCACACTAACAACTGAAATCTCCAAATTTACGAAGAACAACAAACCTACAACACAAATAATCACAAATTATACTTTCAAAAAAGTAAAAAAAATCAATAAATAAATCATCGTACGTTTAGTTTAAAAGAAATAAATCAATCATCAAATCAAGCATCTCAAACCCTAAACCCTACGTGATTGACATCGAAAATCAAATGTTAGAAAATTCATGCAAACATTGAAGGCAACAAAAGGCGAAGAATTGAAGCCTACGCAGAAACGCACATTATTCAGAAATTGAACATACCTTAGCTTGATTTGAAAGGGATACAGATTACGTAAGTGCGAGAGCTCCGGTAGTAGAAAATTCTCATTCTAGCAAGGTTATATTTTTATTTATGGGTATAAATATTGCTTATTCAATCTAGGCTTGACTTGGATTGATATTTTTTAGTAGACGGTTAACCTATATATATTAGGATAAAATCTTTTTTTCTTGAAATTTGAGATTCTGCTTCTTTAAAAGAGAAATAAATCGTTGGAAAATATTAAAGATATGGATTAACTTAATTTTTTTTTGTTTTTAAGAAGATATATGAATATATTATTAATCTTTTTATTGAATAAATATTTTAATAAGGATTTTTAATTAGATATGCATATTAATAAATGGGTATTTATGTTCATATATCCTAAATTTTGGGGATTTATGAAAATCTATCTTATCCTTCTAAAATTATAGAATTCTATCATACACCATAGTCTCTTATGTAATTTTATCAGAACTAACTTAACATGGTTATTATTTATTCATAAAAACTATGTTGTATGATATAATTTGATAGTTTTATAAGAATGCGATATATTTTTTTTCTTAAATTTCAAAATTTTAGGATACATGAAAAGCACTGCCAAATGTTATAATCATAGTATGCAGCTATAGCAAGTAGAATTCTAATGGACCTGATCTTAGCAAGTGATGAAAATGTTTGATCATAGTCAACGCGAAGACATTGACTATACCTTTTTGCCACAAGCCTAGCTTTGTAAGTTTGGATTTTGCCATTTGCATCGATCTTTTGCTTGAAGACTCATTTGCATCCAATAGGTTTTACCCCATCTGACAAATCAATTAATACCGAAACTTTATTTGCATACATAGAGTCCATTTCAGAATCTATGGCTATACGCCACTTCTCCGATGCAGTGTCCAACAACGCTTCAGTAAAGGTCCTCGGCTCATCGCCATTCTTGGTTCTCAACCAGAAGATTGAGCCTATTAGGTGGCCGACGAGTTCTTTGAGGCCTATTGAGTTGGTTCTGCGTTTGTTGATTCTCATTATTCTGAAAGTGAGGAGGTTCTTGTCCAACATTATGGGAGTTACCAGGAATCTCATTTTCATGTATTTTCTGTAGATAAGTTGATGCAACTATTGTATCACTCTCTATTTTATGACACTCATTGCTCGAAGGCTGTCTACCTAAAGATATAACCCCATCCAATATGTCATCAAATACTCTCACTGAATTCTTATATTGACTATCAGGCAACATTTCACCCTCTTCAGCATTTTGTGGTTCTTGAACTTCACCAAGATCTACTACACTACAACCATGTTCCTTGTAGACAAACTCATCTTCAAGAAATATTGCATTTCTAGATACTATCACCTTGTGATCACTAGATGTGTGAAAGTAATATCCTCTAGTTTCTTTAGGAGATCCCACAAAATAAGCTTTCTCACTTTTAGATTCCAATTTACCAGTCAACATTTTCTTGACAAATGCAGGACAACCCCAGGTTCGCAAATGCCTAAGGCAAGGCTTCTTGCCATACCATAATTTATATGGTGTTTTGTCAATGAATGGAACTCTGTTAAGAATATATGCAGCACTATGCAAATCATACCCAAATGAATAAAGGGAGACTAGTGAAACTAATCATGGATCGAACCATGTTTAACAATATTCAATTCCTCCATTCAGATACCCTATTCATTTGAGGTGTTCCTGGAGGTGTCCATTCTGAACGGATTTCAAGTAAGTGATAAACTCCAAACTTAAGTATTCTCCTCCACGATCCGATCGTAGAACTTTGATACTCTTGCCTAGTTGCTTTTCAACTTCCAACTTGAGCTCCTTAAATTCTTCGAAGGCCTCAGATTTGTGTTTCATAAGATACACGTATCCATACCTTAAAAATCATCAGTAAAAGTTATGAAGTACAAATATCCACCTCTAGCTTAAGTGGATAATGGTCTGTGTGAATCAACTCAAACACATCTTTAGCATGTATTTCTTTCCCATAAAGTGGCTTATTGGTCATCTTTTCTGTAAGGCAAGATTCGCAAGTACCATAAGATTTGAAATCAAATAATGTCAGGTAGTCCAACTTTCACAATCTTGTTATCCTTTTCTCATTAATGTGACCAAGCCTACACTGCCAAAGATAGCTAGGATTATTAGTATTACCTAGCTTAGGTCTTTCATTTTCAATATTGAGAATACTTTCGTTCACAATTAAGGAAATATAATCTGTTCGATAAGGTTGTATTTTCATAAACAATTCCATTCAATAAAAATGAACAAAATCCATTTCCAAAAGTAAAGGAAAACCCTTCTATGTCTAACATAGGAACAAATATAATATTCCTCGATATCGATGGAACAAATTAGCAATTATGCAAAACCAGTCTATTTCCAGATGGTAGATCTAATCTACATATCCTTACACGTTCAACATCAACTTTTGCTCCGTTTTCTACGCGTAGGTCTATCTTTCCGAGTCTCACTTTCCTACTTTCACTTAGCCCGTGCTCATTATTGTGAATGTGTGAGCCGCATCTGGTATCTAATACCATGAATGTGAGTTCATAATAAACATGTTTATCTTAATAACAAACACACCTGAGCTTGCAGCTTGAGCACCTTGTACCTTCAAACTTGCAAAGTCTATATTCATGCGTCTAAGCATTTCATAAGGGTACATGTGCTCATACTGCCTCTATAACTCCATAGTCATACAGAATAACATTACACATTTCTCTTTACTGTCCTCAATATATTTCTTATGACTAGCCTCGTCGAATTCAGCAAAGTCATCAGATCCTTTATCGAGGATGGAACAAACTTATGTGTCCAACACATATTCAATGTGTTCCGATCTCAAAACCAAACACAGACATCAGATCCAATCCAGAAAGTTTGACCCAATCAGTACATTGGTTTCCAACAAATATTTTATTGGAAAGTTTAAGAAAATAATTGAAGGAAAATCAGAGTCAAAATAGTGTCAAATTATCACATTCACTTGACTAATTAACAAGGCCTTTTGTAGCTCCCACTAATTTTAACATATCATGTGACCCCAAACACATACTACGAATTTATATCAAATACAAATTTTAGTGGACCAAGATCCAAGTCAATATTATCACATCATTTTCTTGGGCTGATAATTGTGATAATACCACTGTAGGAACTGAGTCAACAACAGACAACGTGAATTATCTTTTATTATTTCAGCCGTTTGGATCGTTCTTAGGGTATCCAAAATAAACCAGGTGAATGATAAGTGCATTATTTCGTACACTTATCAATGGATTTTAGGTTGTTTTATTGCATGTATATTATATTTAAGTTATTTTCCTTGCATCGTACTTGTTTTGTGCTTCGTATTTTAGTTGTGGTGAAAAATGCAGGTTTTGGAACAAAAATTCTACTAAATATGAAAATTGGTGTTTTGGTCGTGTCCTCTATATCAATTGACACACGGAGTGTTGGTCGACATGAAGGTCGAGGGAGATGGTGTCGAAAGCCTGGAATTCGTGCGACATGTGACATCCATGTCGATTGACACCCGAGGTATCGATCAACATGGCATCCGGAAGGAAAGCTCGATAGGCGCTAACACCGATCGACTTTGGGGCCATGTGTCGATCAACATCTTGCACGTCAGTTGACATACGGGTAATTAGGCATATTTTTCATGTTTACTCCTACTTGCTATATTGAGTCACTCAAACCTATTATATATATCATGTAATTTTCGATAATTGAGACCTTTTTCCACTTTTGAGATTCAGAGTTAGAGTTTTTATTGTTCTTCAATTATTTCTGCTTTGGATTGGAGATTTGGATCAAAACTTATCAAGATTGGATCCGATTCGACATTGTTTCTAATTTATGAAGAACATTTATAGGTTTTATGTTTTCACATGTTTGTTAAATATGAATATGTAAATCCTTTATTAGATTATAGGGTTTATGTGATTATCTTGGATGCATGTTTATCAATTCTCGTGCTTTTTCCAATCTGAGATAATTGGCCATTTGATTAAATTTCATAATTGATTAACTTGAGACTGAAAGGTGAAAATTAATTAATAGTTCTAAGAATTGATAATATGAATTTTATTTGTTTCTGAAAGGAAGGATAGAAATAAATCTGAGATTTTTGGAAGTTGTTAATTGTTCTAGAGACCCACAGGAGATAGACAATTAATACTCTACTTTATGAATTGTCATACTTGTAATTTGTAATAATTTTATGATGTTCCGCCTTAATCTATAATTTTAATTAATCGACCGACTTCTCTTTCATGTTATCCAAGATATGAACTTACCCTTAAATCTGAGCTTTTCTTTGATTGTCTAAAATCTTGGTTTAGAAAAAGGTTAATAGACTACACTAAATAGACAACGTGAAATATTAGCCGCGTTGTAGATTTTTTGGGTGCTAATAGACGACGCGGCCAATCGCATCGTCTATGAGGATATAGACGGCGCGGGATATTCGCGTTGTCTATATCAACATAGACGATGCGGTTGGTCGCGTCGTCTCTTTTTTCCGTGTTTGCTAATAGACGACGCGGTGAGTACGCGTCGTCTATATCAATATAGATGACGCAGAACATTCATGTCGTCTATATTGAAATAGACGACGCGTACTCACCGTGTCGTCTTTTTTTATTAAATGCCCTATTCCTCAATTAACCACCTCCGCCGCTTCTCCTGCCCCGTCGCTTCTCCCTGCCGTGCCGCTGTGTCCCCACCGTCGTCGCCAGCCCGCCAACGCCCCACCATCGCTGCATCTACGCCTCTCTACCGACCTTGTGAAGGCGCCTCTCCACTAGCCAATCTCCCTGCCCCGCCGCTGTATCCCTACCGTCATCGCCACCCCACCTATGCCCCACCATCGCTGCATCTACGCTGCTTCTCCAATCTCCACGCTCACCGCAGCCGCAACTCCTGCTTTCTCGAAGGGTGAGTTCGACGTTTGTTTTATAGATTTTGCCATTGTAGTTTGCATTGTAAAACACACACTCTCTCAAACTTGGTTACAAGTTTCTGAGATCTCAAGGATTCATATCCTCGTACGATGCAGCCCATACCTTTACTGATGCAGACGCCCACAAGGTAATTTAATTAATTATAGATTAATGTTTGTAGAATATTAATTCCCACCATCAAACCTTAACCATTATATTTAATTTGCTTGTCTTGCAGTGGGTGAGCCACCGTAATCACCGCGGCAACATTTGTGGCATGGATTTTATATGGCTCCTCAACCCTAACAGATACAGGAAACTTCTGAGAACTAGCTGGGGTGAAGCATTATCAGGATTGCTCAAGGTTAGGCGTGGATCAAAATCAAAAGTGTTGTTTGTGTGAACTAAATAGTAATTTGTTATAATGTTTGCAGCATCAGCTGAAGAGGGCATTATTCACAGAGGACAATGCATTTCTTTTTCATAGTACTAGATTTACACCCGCGCGATGCGCGAACGAATATTCTTCGAAATAATATACAAATGATATATTCAAAAATATCATGATATTATTTACTTTATTGAATTATAATTTATAAATGATTACATAGAAGATATTATAGTAGTTTGATTAAAATAATATTAAATAAATATTATATAAAAATGCATGAAAAATAATAAACTTCTCTAATAAACTTTCATCACATATAATGTTTATTCAAAATTATACCCAAAATAAAAGTATTTGCATTTATACTACTAACATTTGTCAACTTTACAAAAATAACATAGTGCTCACAAATTATAATTCAACTTACAATATTTGTCTGTATTTCTAATTTAATATCTTACACCGAAAATTATGGTGTAATTTCTAAGTTTGTTCATTTTACCAACTTAATGTCTAACATTTATAAAATTATAGTTAGTGCACTAATTTCTCAAAATAATATTAATCCAAAATTAAAATAATAAAATGAGAATTATGATATTCAAACTACATTGCAAACATGTTGTTTTGTTTTTTATTTTTAATAACTTTTGTAATTTAGAAACTCTAAAGTTTATTTGCTAAATGATTCAATTAATGTAAATTTTTAACAATCTTAAAATTAAATTATTTATGAATATAATTATATTAAATTAATTTTTTAATAAAAATAATTTCTAATATTTTTTCAAAAAAAGAATCATTTTATTTCAACATACACATTTTTCAATATATTATATAGATTTGATATGTTCCAACCATGAAGTAATAATTGTAAAAATATCATTAGTTTATTTAATATTTTTTTATTTGTGCACGCTTTTCAAAAATTTTGGAGGGAGTTTTCTGGAACTCCTTTAGTATAATACTAGTTTTTCACCCGTGCGTTACACGAACATATTTTTTATACTTATATTTAAATTTTTATATAAAATTATAAATTTTTAAATTTATATGTTACCAAATAAACTTAGTACTATATTTATTTCATACTTATTGAGAAAAATATTTTAATATTTAAAAATATTATGTAAATAATATTAAATAAGGATATACTTAAAAATATAAATTATAGTAATCTAATGTCTAAATAAAAATAATTAATTGGTCCTAGGCAGTTTTAGGTGGTGTCTTGCCGGTTAGTTTTGTAATGCCCCAAGCTTAATTAAGCTTTTGTAAGGATTCATATGTTTAATATAGAAGGATTCTATTTAATTGAAGAGCAATTGAGATTATGTAAGTGGGATCGGAGAATTAAATATTGTGATTGAGCTTAATTACTCTATGATCTTGATGAAATATCAAGAATTATTGAGTGTATGATTGTGGAAATATATCATGAATTATGAAATTGGAGAAATAAGGTGGAATTATTTGAGGTGGATATACATGGGTACATGTATAATGTTGTGTATATGTATAATTACACATATATTATATGTGGAGGAATTATAATTATACAAGAGTATAAATAGTGAAAACCTTAGGTTATATCATTTTCCACCTTATGTTATAATCTGAAGAGAGAGAAAGTGAAGGAGGGAGAGAGAACTACTCCATTTTCAGAAAAACCACCCAACCCGTCACCTTCCAGGCCACATTCCGGCCAACTCCGGCAACATCTCGACGAGCCAACACCACCACCGTGTAGCTCTTTGTCCCAGCTTCGTTTTGATATAAAGCACTTGCCGTGAAGTGGAACGAGGACGAAGCAATCGTACAGAGAAGGAGAGGTGGGTATATTAATTCGAATTTAAGGATTCATGTTGAATCTCGTTCATATGGCTGTAAATCAGTGTTTTGACAATTCCATTGTGTTCCTGAGAGTGTAGGGAACGTTCGGATACCAAGAGAGGTTGATTTTGGCCGCCGGAATCGCCGCCGCCGCCGTGGGAAAAGCTTACTCCGGTGAGCTCTCGTTCAACCCCATTTTCGGGTTTAAATTGATGTTTTGAGGATAGAATCATGTTCTAGGGTGTCTAGGGAGTCTGTAGGTGTAATTGCATGTGTCATCGGTCAGCCGGAGAGGCTAAAACGGCGAGTTGCAGGTCCGCCGTGCGAACCAA
>JAPKLW010002141.1:0-29129 GCA_026898455.1 Plectranthus barbatus
ATTGAAGAAATGCATGTATTCGTCGTTGTTTTTATGGTCTTTGGGGATTAATATTGTTAAAGAATATTGTTAGGTGACTCATTCCTACATATTCTGCACCGCAGCAGCCAGCATGTAAAATATGCCTGATCAGGTTACTTTATTTTATTTTATTTTATTCCACATTGCTAATTAATCACTTTATTGAAAATCAGTCTCATATAGTTATAAAAAATTATTTTAATCTAGGCGCGGGCATTAATCGGAGTGGCGGCTGCAGCTATACATTTTCTCTAGTTTCAACTTTCAATTTTCGAGCAGCTAAAAAACATGAGGCTTCTTCCCAATTTCCAAATATATAGAGATATAGATTAATCACAGATAAAAAAAAATATAGATCATTAAACAATAATATTTACTTTAGTATAATATATCTATAGCAAAATAACATTATATATTCTAAGTATAGCGTAAGCAGGAAAAGAGCATAAAATTACAACTAATTTTAATTTAGATCATTAATTAAAAGTGGATAAAGCGTTTGAATTCATTCTTATCGAATACAAAATAATTTTTAACACATAATCGATTCCCTATATTAAAATATATTAATATTTTACGAGTCTTTGTTATGCCGTCAACATTGTTTGAGGTTTATGCTATTTATTAAAATCAATAAATTATAAATAATTGAAGCATAAAATCTGAAAATGAAAATACGAAATTGGAAGTAGACCTTATAAGAAGTTGAGATAAAACCTACTATTTGTACCAATTTCTAAGATATATTCTTAAATTATTAATATTACTTTCAACTCTTAAGATAAAACGTGGGCTCGGTTCACGGAAATGACCCATACTTTGCGTAGAGTTCTAGACCTACATTACTTGTAGAGTTTTTATACAAAATAAATAAATGCAAATTACGAATTCTTGAATAATAAAAAACTAAGACAATATATATAACTATATATACGGTAAGAATCGGTCTAAGCAGTTCCTATTAAAAATTTATGAGTTAGTCTGGTCTCACCATTTTTTTTATTGTGAGATGGACTTTAATATATTATTTTAATAAATTAAATATATCATTTTATTTTTTTAATATATTATTGTTTTCTGCATAAAAAATTACATTATTTACAATAAAGAAATATATCATTTCAATAAATTAAATACATCATTAAATTCGTCTTACAATAAAAAATGATAAGACCATCTCATCTGAGAATTTACCAAAAATTATAAAATCGCTGGTGTTAATTGTTTTTTAGTTGTTAGGCACTTAGGCAAGTTAGAGTGACACTGCCTAATACGCTCACACATTCGTTTTTATAATTAATTTTTAAAATAATTAATTTGTTTAATATTTATATATTTAACGTTCAAAATAAAAATAAACTTATCTATTTACAAATGTGATAACTGATACGTACATATATATATATGTTCTTGAAATAAAAATTTGGTTAGAATTCAAGCTCTCAATATTTAAAGAACACAAATTTTAGAAGAATTTAGGGGAAAAGGTGGTTTTCAAGGACTAGTAGATGGTTTACTTTATGTAACATAAGGGTTTCATACATTTCCCATCTAATTTAGTGTAGTTCTTTAAAGTTAGAAAATGGATCCCACCAACTAATATTATATTATTATATACTTTACTATTATCCACTAAGTATTACTTAATGCATTGTTCCAATGTATGATATTCTAACTTGATAACATTGTCAATTTGTCATTAAAGTCTCTTATTCAAGGTGCATGATGATAATAACACTTTAGTGTAATTAAAAAATCATGAATTTAGAATGTATTATATCTGTAATAATTATTTAGTCTAAATTATTATTTTAGGGTATTTTAATTATATCGTCAATTTTTTATGTCTAATATTGTTTTTCTGTTAATTTACAATTATAGCCAAATACTCCCTCCGTCCCACCTCAATTGTCCCACTTTCCTTTTTCGTCCGTCCCACCTCAATTGTCCCATTACTTAAAAACGCAACCTTTTCACACTCAACAATAAAATATTAATTCCACCCAACTTACTTTACACTCACACTCATTGGTTATTGTGTCTGGTCAACCCGAGACAATTCAGCCAGGACGGAGGGAGTAATAATATTAAATATAATATTATAAAATGAGATGTTAATTAATGCTTGGAATTATTGTAATGTTGGAGGTTCATTTAAATACTAAATAATTTTTGACAAATGTGCAAGATCAAACTGGATCATATAATCGAAATAGATGAAGTATTAATTTAAATATATGCATTTATATTAAAAAAAATATCGATTGTCATTTAAGATATACAAGAATAGGAAGAGATGTAGGGTAATTTTAATTGAGTGAACAAACATTATGGTATAACTCATTGATATAAGAAACTTTAGGATATTTTTAATAATGAATGATAATTTTCATGGACAAATGAAATATTAGAGTATAATTTAAGGAAAAAGTAAATATTATAGTATTTTTAATTTTTGTTAATCTTTAATGTGAACTCACCAAAACTTAAAACTAGGGATGCCAATTTAGCCCGAAACCTGCGGGTTGGCCCGATTAACCCGAGCCAAAATGCGGGTTAGGATCGAAATATTTTGGCCCGAAAAAAATTTAGCCTGAATAGCCCGGGACCGAATAACTCGAGGCCCGATAGGGTTGGCCCCGAAACCCGACGGGTTGGCCCGATTAACCCGATTATTTTTTTATTAATATATTTATCATAATTATAGTACTAAAATCTATTTCTAATATTGATAATTATATTTATTAATTAAGTTTTAAGTTATATAATTATATTTAGTTCAAATAGTATTCAATATATAGTTAAGTTTATTTATTTTTGAATTTAAAAATATTGCTAAAATAAAAAATAGTGTGTTTTTAATAGTTAAATTTATCATTATCTAAAAATTTGTGATGTGTTATGCATTTTTTATAAGAGAGAAGTATTATTTTATTTATTTTTTATCATTTAAAATATTAAAAGAGTGAAAAGATTTAAAAATAAAAAATAATTGATAAATTCATTGGCCCGACGGGCTAGCCCGAAAACCAATGGATTAGGGTTAGGGTCAAGATTTTTTAGCCCGAAAAAATTCCAGCCCGATTCAACCCGGATCGAATAACCCGCAGCCCAATAGGACTGGCCCAAAACCCGACGGGTTAACCCGATCGGGCTGCGGGTTAATCGGTCCGGGTCAAATCGGACTAAAAAATGATAACCCTAACCCTAACCCATCGATTTTCGGGCTAGCCCGTCGGACCAATGAATTTATTAATTATTTTTATTTTTAATACCTTTTCACTCTTTTAATATATTAAATAATAAAAAATAAACAAAAGATTACTTTTCTCTTATAAAAAATACAAAACACATCACAAACTCTTATATAATGATTAATTTAACTATTAAAAATACATTATTTTTAATTTTAGCAATATTTAAATATATTTTAAATTCGTAAGTAAATAAACTTAACTATGTGTTGAGGTTCGATTTTGATATGGAATCGGAGCCCCGAGAACAGCAAATAATTTGAATTCTATAAAAGGAATAGACGAACTAGGATGTTGCTAGTGGGATACAAGGAAAATGTATGGCTAATCTATAGTCTATTTGCTATGCTATGAATGAAAATGACAATGGGATTGCAATGACCGTATATGAGTTTTCTTTCTAGCAGCTGCCCGTTTTACAATGGCTTGAGGAGTTACTTATAGGGATCGTCTCTCCCTAGGGTTTTCGCGCCGTTCTCAACTGCTTGGAGTTGAGCCCGCAATCCTCGGGGTGGTTGACTGACCGTGGGAGCCCGACAGTTCCGAATCTTTCGCATAATAGCCGTTGGTTGGGATGCTGGGGGAGTGGGGTGCGTGGTTCTACATCGAACTCCTTCCTTCATCGTATCGGACTTTAATCGAGCAGCAGACGGTACTGATCGGACTTCTTTCGGTACTATTCGAACTGCTTCATTTGTTCCTATCCAGTTCGAACTGGATGTTCTTCCTCTGTTTGAGTTAATAACGGGCCCGACCTAAGGTTAGAACCCGGTTTGGTACTTTTGATGGGTCGGATCCAATTTGGACCTCTAATAATAGCCCCTTTGACTTAGTTGATCAGTTTCGTAGTGGTCAGTTAAGTCAAAAATTAGTGGTCCGGTTTACGGAGATATTTTCCAAGTTGTGGCCCTTCGGATCGCCTCGAGGATGATCCAGTATTATTCGGGTGCTTTTTGAGCACCTCTTGGCTCTTCGGGGCCATTTCCTCTATGGGGGCCCCGGCCCGTGCAGCCCCAGGAAGCTGCTACGGGTGCCATCGCCGCGGGCCCGAATCCGCGGCGTCTATTTAGGGCAGTTCGGGTTCTGCCTTATTAATTTTTCTGGCCACCTGGTGAGCCCCTGGTGAGTTAGATTCACGGCTATGGGGTCTTGTATGATGTGCGCCTGGGTGCGTGTCCCCAGGGCAGATAGTTTTTTATCATTCGAACTGTTTTGATCGAGTTGCCTTTAGTGGACTGCTTTTTGTCGAACCGCTTTTGTCGAGTTGCCCTTAATGGGTTTGAAATTTGGGCGGCAAAAGTTAGTGGCAGTTGCGTAATTTCCGGAAAAATTGGGGGCAGTTTCGGAGAAGTTGAGGGAACGTTTTGAGTTATAACCGTCGTTTGGGATTCGTGTCCATCACTTTCCCCCATGCGAACACTTCTCCTCTCTCTCTGTGCAATTTCCGGCGAGTCCCTGTCTTCATTTTCCGGCGATCAGACACTGTTGCAGCCACGATTCAACGGGTTATCTTCCTTTCATTCTGTAGGTAAAATCTGAAACGCTCTCTAGTGTGTATTTTTCTTCTTCTTGCTGGTTTTCTTGCGGGTTTTGTTCCGCCGTGGCAACTGGTTTTTGGCGGGGAGTTGGGCTGACCGGGGCTCGACCTCCCCTTTTCTTTTTCTGTTTAGGTTGATTTTATTCGAGTTTTGATTTTTCTGATGAGTTCTGATTCCAAAAACCGTGAGGGATCGACTCCCCCTTTTACACCTTCGCCACCTAGGGCTCCAAACGCCCAAGGTTTTACTGGCCCCGATTGGAGTTTGTTGTTCCAGGGACCGAAAAAGGCTGGTCCGAGCACGAGCCATGCGGCTCCGAGTCCGGATTCGGATTCGGACAACAGAGTTCTAGCCAAGGCGTTTGGGAGATTGGAACAGGTGGTTACTGGTGGAGAGGCCGGCAGGTCTGGTCGGGTAGCCGGGGCTGAAGGCGAAGAGTTCGGGGAAGCGGCGGAGGAACTTGAGTTGGCGGGAGACTACGTTCTCCCGGAGGACTAGCGCACGCACCGGGTACTGGGCGCCGTGTCCACGGTCACTAAGAAGGCACTGTGGGCCCTTGCCGACACTGTCCCAGTCAAAGACGTGCAGTTTTGCATACCGCGCCAATCGAACCGCTGCTTCGATCCTCCCCCGGGCCACGTGGCTTTCTACACGGCGGTGATGGAGAATGGGGTCGGACTACCCGTGCATCCCTTCTTTTCGAAGGTCCTAGCTTCTTACAATCTTTCCCCCTTCCAGCTCGCACCGAACTGCTGGTGCCACCTGGTTGGGGTTTTTCTAATGTGGATGGACTTGGGGTTGGGGTGCCCGACAGTCAAGGAGTGGCATTACATGTATCGCTTCAATCAGTGCGCCGACAAGCATTATTACTACTTCACCCGGTGGTCTACTGGGTATTCGACGCTGATCAAGAAGCCCCCATCGAACTCCCCGGGTTGGTGGACGAGCTTCTTCTACCTCAGGATGAATGAAGAGAATCCCGAGTTCATTCGACATGATGGTGTTCTGATTCGTGGGTTTTCTGGTTCCTTGCGAACTGGTTTGAGCCTCAACAATTCATTCTTCTGATCTACTTTTGCTTTCTTGCAGATCATCCTCGCCCGGAGCTTTCCCCGGAGGAGCAGGCCAGAGTCGACCGAGCCTACGATATTACTATGGACGACCGGGAGTTGCCCGTCGTGCAGAACGGTCGCTTTGTTACCTCGACCACCTACCTTACTGGTAAAGGGGAGGTGTACACCCTGCCAGCGGAAATGACGCGCCGTTGCCTCAACGTTCCCCCGGACAGGGTAGCGGCGGCTCTCAGGGAGAAGAAGAGAGCGAGGGATGAGGAGGAGTCCCGGCGTCGGCCTCCTAATCCCCCAAAGCGTCCGGAGCTCGAGAGGTGGAGCACACCTCCTCCGCCTCCTCCGCCGCCCTTTCAGCCCAAGGAGGGGGAACTGGTTGAGACGACCCACCTCCAATCCCGCCAGGAGGCCCCGCGAAGGACCGATGATCGGGATAAGCTGTAGGAGAGGAGGTCGGAGAAGTCCGACCGCCGTAGTCGCCATCGTTCCGGAGATCATGGGTCGAGGCGGGAGGACCTGGACAGGTCCGTCGTCCCCACTACTACCCCACCAGACCCTGTGGTGGATGCGTTCCTGGTCCAGGCGCGTCAGATGCTGACCAACCCCTCTGTCGTGGACCAGGCGGGGACTGCCCAGGCGCGCTTGGCGCGATATCAGCTCCTCCAGCTCCAGGTGCGAATTGTAACCTAGGTCGTCATGTTTTCTGTGGTGTGTTTCTGACTTCTGTTGTGGCTTGCAGGCTCAGATGGAGCTCGATGCCATCCGTCGTGAGCTCAACGTATTTGGTGATAAGTGCGTCGGGGAGATCTTCACTCTTTGTAAGGAGCAGGACTCCTTGAAGAAGTATGTGGACTCCCTGAATGAGAAGCTCAATCAGGCAGAGGATCGAGTGGCCGCGGCGGAGGGACGCGGTGAAGCTGGCCGCGGACTTGAAGATGAGGAACGATCAGCTCCTCTCTCTCGACTCTCGGCTAAAGACTCAACGTGAAAGCTACACAGCCGAGGTGGCGAAGTACGAGGAGCGGATTGCCCTCATGCAGACGGGCGAGGGGCTAGACTTCGAGGCCCTCATCACCTTCCCCCTCTTCGCCGAGACATACGAGGTACGCCCTCTATCAGGTCCATGCTTGTTCGAACCGTTTTGACTCGTCTAACCTTCTTGTAGACTCTTTCCGAGCAGGTCGAAAGTGAGGTCCGGGAAAAGATTTCCCGGAAGTTCCTGGACCTCGATCTGAGCGTGCTGGATGAGCCCGAGCCAGAGGAGGGGGATCAGGAGCAAGAGCGAGAGCTGGAGAAGGAGTCCGAACAGCAGCTGGTGGAGCGTGACCAGAAGCTGCTCGAAGATTCCTCCCAAAGGGTCTACGGTTCAAAGGAGCAATCCGAGCCAACATCCGATCAGACCTCGACCCAGGGACCTGGCCCGACTCAGGACGACTCTGCCGCCGCCTAGTAGCATTTCTTGAACATTTCTGGACATTTTATTTTTCCTTGCACAGACAATTTATTTTCTTCTGCACGAACAATTTTATTTTCCTGTCTTGTTATTTCTCTTTCACGAATGAGATCTTTTTGTTCGTCTCGGTACTTCGATATATCTTTAGTTTTCTGCAAAATAATGATGGTCGAGATGGGTGATGCCGAGGCATCACCCCTCCGATGCTTAAGTTAGTGATTGTTCTTATAGGGATAAGAGTAAAATAAATCGAAATGAGATAGGATAGGGTATATTTATCTGGATCGGGCACGATTGTCCCTTGCGCCGGTAGTTTTAGTGATCCTCCTTTCGTTTCTGCAAAAGGATTCGTGAGGGGTTGGGCGATGCCGAAGCACCGCCCCTCCGACGCACAAGTCAGCAGCTGATTAAAATATAGAAATTAGAAATAGGATAGGGTTTCAGAAAGGCGTATCTGAGAGATCGAGTTCATCGACCTCGCTCTCCTTAGAAATAATATTTCTTAAGGTGCTTAATGTTCCAGCTATTTCCGATCTCCCTTCCATCATGATCTTCTAGGTGGTAGGCGCCTCGTCCCACCACTCTGGTAACTTTGTACGGGCCTTCCCATGTAGGAGTGAGTTTTCCTTGACTTTTATCTTTAGTGTTCTGAAAGACCTTCCTTAATACCCAATCTCCCTCCTTGAAGGTTCGCATGCGAACCTTCTTGTTGAAAAATCTTTCGACCTGCTTTCTTCTCTGAGCCATGCTAAGTAGCGCTTGATCTCTCTTCTCATCGATTAGTTCGAGGTTCTTGAGCATTTTTTCGTATTTCTCTTCCTCTTGACAAGTTTCCACGCGTAGACTGCCGCCCCGAACTTCTACTGGAATGACGGCTTCTTCTCCGTAAGCTAGGGCGAACGGGGAGCTTCCTGTTGATGTTCTCGGAGTGGTTTGATAGGCCCATAGGACCCCTGGTAGTTCATCGACCCACTTCGACTTGTGGGCTTCGAGTCTTTTCTTCATTGTTGCCATGATGGTCTTGTTTGTTGATTCGGCCTGCCCATTAGCCTCCGGGTATCTTGGTGTGGAGAACACGAGCTTGATGTTGTACTGGTTGCAGAATTCTTGTACTCTCTGTCCCGTGAATTGCGTGCCGTTATCTGTTCTGATTTCCATGGGCACCCCGAATCTGCAGAGGATGTGGGTCCACAGGAATTTGATCACCTCTAGTTCTCTTACGTTAGAGAAAGCTTCTGCTTCGACCCATTTAGTAAAGTAATCTGTGGCTACCAGGATGTATTCTTTCTGCCCGGCTCCTCTCGGTAGTTTCCCTACTATATCCATCCCCCAAGCCATGAAGGGCCATGCTGCGATCGTAGCGTGAAGTGGCTCTGCATGGCTTTGATTTGTAACTTCGAACCTCTGGCACGCTTCGCAGCTTCGTACGTAGTTTTTAGCATCTTTTCGCAGTGTCGGCCAGTAGAAGCCTGCCGATATTACTTTGTGTGCCAGTGGTCTGGCCCCTTGGTGACTTCCACAGTCCCCTTCGTGAATCTCCATGAGGATTGCTTGCCCTGCGGCAGGTTCGAGGCACTTGAGCAGTGGTCCTTCGACTGATCTCCTGTATAAGCTTTCATTATAGATTGTGTACTTGGCAGCTGACCGAGTAATTCGCACTGCTTCAGTTCGATCTACAGGTAGGGTTCCTGTCTCGATCCATGAGTCTCCAATCGTTAGGTCCATGACTTCAGTCTTTGGTGCGGCTGGTTCTTCGGCCCATGTTATTACAATAGGCCTGTTCTGTTCCAACTGTTTGGTGGAGGCCAGATTTGCTAACGCGTCTGCTTCGGCGTTTTCCTCTCGAGCGATGTGTCTTACCTCACAATCTTCAAACTCTTCTTTCATCCTTCGTGCTAGGTCACAATATTTCTGTAACCTGGGCTCTTTGACCTGGAAATGGTCTTCCATCTGCATGATAACAAGTTGCGAATCCCCTTGCACCCAATTCTTTGGCGAGTTGCATTCCTCGAATCAATGCTTCGTATTCTGCTTCGTTATTTGTGACTTCAAAATTTAGGCGTATGGCTCTTTCAAATACTTCTCCTATTGGGCTTCGGAGCCTTATTCCTGCACCGTTTCCATGAATGTTGCTTGATCCATCTACTTGCAGGATCCAGGGTTCTGTAGCCGTTTCCTTGATCTCCAAGCTCGCTACTTCTCTTTCCGCATCGATTTGGAGATCGGTGGTGAATTCAGCGATAAAGTCAGCCAATACTTGCAATTTGATCGTTGTGCGTGGCTCGAAATTGAGGCCATAGCCTCTGATCTCTACTGCCCATTTTAACAGCCGACCTGATAAGCTTGGCTTCGAGAACACAGTCCGTAATGGGTAAGATGTGACCACTTTAATGGGATGGGACTCGAAGTAAGGCCTCAACTTGCGTGATGCAGTCACCAATGCCAGTGCTAATTTCTCGAGCATCGTATACCTCGTTTCAGCGTCGAGCAGCGGTTTACTTGCGTAATGCACTGGCCGTTGCTTCCCAGCCGCTTCTTTAACGAGGACTGCTCCTAGCGCATGCTTTGATACGGACAAATAAAGCAATAATGTTTCTGCTCTTTCTGGTTTGGATAAGAGCGGTGGACTAGCTAGGTAGTCCTTTAATTGTTCGAGCGCCTTTGCGCATTCGTCTGTCCACTCGAATTTCTTATTTTTTCGAAGCACTTGGAAGAATTTGTGCGTGCGGTCCGAATATCTGGATATGAAGCGGCTAAGCGCTGCCAATCGACCTGTGAGTTTTTGGACCTCTTTTGGGTTTCTTGGATGTGCGATCTCCTGACTGCCCGGATTTGAGTGGGGTCTGCCTCTATTCCTCGCATGGTGACTACGTGCCCCAAGAATTTTCTCGATGCTACCCCGAATGTACACTTCGCGGGGTTCAACTTCATCCTATATCTGTTAAGAATCTCAAAAGCTTGACGCAGATGACTCACGTGGTCCTTTGCGACTTATGATTTCACGAGCATGTCATCAATATATACCTCCATTGTTTTTCCAATAAGTGGTTCAAACATCTTATTCACGAGCCTCTGATATGTGGAGCCTGCGTTCTTAAGTCCGAATGGCATGACTTTGTAACAGTATATCCCTTTGCTTGTCATGAAGGCTGTCTTCTCTTGATCTTCGGGGTGCATGAGGATTTGATTGTACCCCGAGAATGCATCCATGAAGCTTAGTAGCTTGTGCCCCGAGGTTGCATCGACGATATAGTCAATATAAGGTAACGGGTACGGATCTTTCGGACATGCTTTGTTCAGATCTATGTAATCCACGCATACCCGGTTTTTTCCATTCTTCTTCTTGACTACCACGACATTGGCGATCCACGTCGGGTATTTTACCTCCCGAACGGACCCGATGTCTAACAATTTCTGCACCTCCTCGTTGATTACTTCGTTCTTTTTAGTGGGAAACTTCCTCCTTCTTTGTTGTACAGGTCTATGGTTTGGATCGACCTGTAATTTATGCGTCATCACTTCTGGGTCTATGCCTACCATGTCTCTGTGTGACCATGCAAATGTTGTCTTCTCAGTACTGAGGAACTCGATCAACTGAGTCCGGATTTTGGGCTCCAATCCAGCTCCGATGTTTGTCTTTTTTGCGGGGTCAGTCGGATCAAGCTCGACTTCCTCCGTCTCCTCCGACTCCCCTGCTGGCGGCAGTGGCTCGCTTCTGGCGAAATGCTGTTGAGCGCATACCGCTTTGAAACTCGCATAATAACATTCTTTGGCGGCATTTTGTTCGCCCCGGATCGTGCAAACTCCCCCAGCGTGGGGAACTTGACTACTTGGTGAAACGTCGAGGGAACAGCTTTCAGTTGGTGCAGCCATGGTCGTCCTAGCAGGGCGTTATAGGCACTTGGAGCATCGACGACCATAAATGATACGTCATAATGCGTATCCCCGCAGTACGTCGGGAGAGTTACTGTCCCAACCGTCATTTGGATGCCGCCGTTGAAGCCGATCAATGGGGTCTGTGATCGGACGATCTTCTCTTCGAGGATTTTCATCTCTTTAAGTGCGTGCAAGAATAGGATGTTTGTCGAACTTCCGTTGTCAACTAGGATCCTCTTTACGAGACAGTTCGACATGAGTAGTGATATTACTAGGGCATCGTCGTGAGGATGGCTTAACCCCGGTATCTCTTTGCTGGTAAACTCAATCGGGTGGTGACCCGGGTTCTTTCGTGGGGCCACGGCCTCTTCTCTGGTTAGCCTCCTAGCTCTTTTGGCCGCGGATTTAGTGATTCCGCTGATCTCTGATCCCCCGGTTATGCAATTGATAGTTCGAACAGGAACCGGTGACTTTGGTGCGCCTGCCTTCTCATGCCCTGATTCTTCTGTACGCTTCTCCCGAGTCCACGTCTTCTTCCCCCGATCTGACAGGTATTCGGCCAAATACCCTTTCTTGAGGAGTTCTACTACCTCGAGGCGCAGAGCGCGACAATTCGCAGTGGTATGGCCATGATCATTGTGGAACTCGCAAAACTTCTGCACGTCACGTGCGGCTGGATCGGTCTTCATCCTCGGAGGCCACTTTACTTTGTCTGGCATCCTTCGGAGCACATTTTGAACCAGGTCGGCGGGCGCGATCGAGAGTGTGTAATCTGGAATGTACGGTCCCAGGTGATTAATCTGGGGCGGCTTGCTGTATGGATGCGACCTTGGAGGGCGCCTGTCTTTTTGCTCTCGGCGACTCTCTTCACGCGTGTTCGGTCTTCTGCTATTGTGGCGTGCCCGCCGATAGGACTCATCCTCCTCCCACTTGATGAGTGCCCATGCGCGGTTTAAGGCGTCGTCCATCGTTTGGCAAGGATAAATGGAGAGCTCTCGATACAGGTCGGAGTCTACATCGAGGCCTTTCGTGAAGGCTCGTACAGCGGTGCTGTTTGGGCAGTTAGGCACTGTGACCAATTCCTTGTTAAATCTTGACAGGTATGCCCTCAAAGGTTCTCCCGGCCTTTGGATCACAGCATAAAGGTCATCGGGGTGTTTATCGAGGCGCCTACTGCTCGAGTATTGCCGTAGGAACAGTTGGTGCAGCTCGGCAAAGGTAGATATCGAGCTTCGGGGTAAATTTATGAACCACTGTAGTGCAGGCCCTGTCAAGCTCGACCCGAAGCTTTTGCACATACACGCCTCCATCACGGCTCCCAGAATTGCCAATGCTGCTATGTGATTTTCCGGGTCTGAGGTTCCGTCGTAGAGGACGAAGCTAGGTGGGGCGAACCTGGCCGGGAGTTCGGCCCCGGCGATATTCGGTGAAAAAGGGGACTCTGCATAACTTTCTCTCAGGATAGTCTTCTCTGGCGCAGGGAGTCCTGGGATCCTGGATAGCAATGACTCGAGATGACCGAATCTTTGCTCGAATCTCCTCTCGATCTGCTGGATAGCCTACAATTCTGATCGGTTCAGTTGTCCGGTTGGTGGATCCATTGGGGTTCTTTCAGTGGTTGCCCCTCCGACACGATCAAACTCCGCCTCTAGGTTTCTTGTGGGATTCCCAGCATTTCTTTCCGTGCTTTGAGGCTCCTCAACTATCGGCTGCCTGTTGTTATTCTGTAACTGCAGCCTCCTATTCTCTCTCTCGAGGAGCTCATACCTCCTTGCCATCTCTTCCAGCGCGCCTTGTGCCCTCTGTACTTGCGTCACCAACCTCGAGACATGAGGATTCCCGAGGATATTGGGCGGTAGCGGCAGGAACGTCAGCTCTTCGAGCGGGGTGGCGTCGAACTCCCTCATCAGGTCGTTCACCGTTCCAGCCGGATTTGGTGGGCGCGGAACCCCGCCACCTGCTGCGGCGGCTCGCCCTCGTCCTCGTAATGCTGGGACTCCTCTGCCTGCTCCTGCCGGAGCCCCTCGCCCCGCCCCGAGGTTAGATCCTCTGCATTGTCCTCCAGTCGGGGCGGTCGTCTGATCATCAACTTCCACCACATGAGTGTTGCCTGGATCATCCGCCATTCCTGCAAAAAGAAGGAAAAAATCGCTCTCGGGGCCCCACGGTGGGCGCCAAATTGTTGAGGTTCGATTTTGATATGGAATCGGAGCCCCGAGAACAGCAAATAATTTGAATTCTATAAAAGGAATAGACGAACTAGGATGTTGCTAGTGGGATACAAGGAAAATGTATGGCTAATCTATAGTCTATTTGCTATGTTATGAATGAAAATGACAATGGGATTGCAATGAACGTATATGATTTTTCTTTCTAGCAGCTGCCCGTTTTACAATGGCTTGAGGAGTTATTTATAGGGATCGCCTCTCCCTAGGGTTTCCGTGCCGTTCTCAACTGCTTGGAGTTGAGCCCGCAATCCTCGGGGTGGTTGACTGACCGTGGGAGCCCGACAGTTCCGAATCTTTCGCATAATAGCCGTTGGTTGGGATGCTGGGGGAGTGGGGTGCGTGGTTCTACATCGAACTCCTTCCTTCATTATATCGGACTTTAATCAAGCAGCGGACGGTACTAATCGGACTTCTTTCGGTACTATTCGAACAACTTCGTTTGTTCCCATCCAGTTCGAACTGGATGTTCTTCCTCTGTTTGAGTTAATAACGGGCCCGACCTAAGGTTAGAACCCGGTTTGGTACTTTTGATGGGTCGGATCCAATTTGGACCTCTAACACTATGTATTTGAATACTATTTGAACTAAATACAATTATATAACTTAAAATTTAATTAATATATATGATCTTAAATATCAAAAGTAGATTTCAGTACTATAATTATGATAGATATATTAATAAAAAAGTAATCAGGTTAATCGGGTCAACTCATCGGTTTCGAGCTTCGGGTTATTCGGTCTAAGACTATTCGGGCTAATTCTTTTTGGGCTAAAATTTTTTGACCCTAAACCATATTTTAGCTCGGATTAATCGGATCAACCCGCGAGTTTCGGGCTAAATTGACATCCCTACTAATATTTGATTTGATGTTAAAATTTTTATGAATCATAAATTAAATAATGTGTGAAATTTCCATTTCTTTGGTATATATTGTATTAAAATTTTAAAAACGTTAGCGACGTAGGGTATTTTTAATTGACAGAAGCAAACATTGGGGTATAATTCAATGATATGAGAAACTTTAGGATATATTTAATAGTAAATGGTATTTTTAGTGGGCAAAATGAAACTTTAGGGTATAATTCAAGGAAAAGCAAACATTAGAGTTTTTTTCATAGTTGACCAATATTATAAGATATTTTTCATAATTTTCCCTAATATTTATTATGTATAAATTTAATGAAACGTCCACCCCAATTTTAATTTGATATATTTTAATTAATTTATATGAAAAAAATCAAAATTTTATAAGAACTCAAATTATAGTTATAAATTAATCAATTTTAATAATTAAAATTTAATTAAAAACTGAAAAATAATTACTAAAAAATATTATATATCCTAATTGGATAGGATGAACCTATGATTGAATTTATAAAATTAATCTAAACCATAATAAATTAATATTATAAAAAAATATTAAATAAAAATTAATAATTTTTATAATGAAACAGGTAGTGGAATAAAAAAAAATGAAACAGAGCATCTCATACCGAAATAATGAGATTAGTGTTGAGTATCCCAAGTTATCACCGCAATTAAAGAGCAGTCCGAAGAAACGGGATAAGGTTATCATAGGAGTGGCGGATTAGGCTCGGATAATCCAATCCAATCCAAGTGGATTTTGTTGGAAAATAGGGCGCCCACAGACCCGGAAACCGGAAACCTATGCCCTGTTTTGGTTGAGGGAGCGGTTTTTTTCACTTCCAGAAAACCGGGAGTATGGTGGGGTGGGGCCCCCTCCACAAAATGTGGCGATTCGACCGCTCTCTGACAATGCACGCGCCACCCTTACGCCGCACCCATGGCTCTCCACGTGCTCTTTTTCATCTTCAAAAGCTGCTCCTCTTTTATCTTACTTCCACAATAACACACACCCATGCATTCTCACATTTCAGATCCACCTTTTTCTAATTATATTACTACCTCCATCTCGGATCATTAGTCTTGTTTCATTCCGGCACAGATATCAATGCGGGTGAGATAGAGAAAATTAGTATTTTATTAATGAGTGTGTATTAATTTTCCATTTTAGGAAAGCAAGACTAATGTTTGGGACAGACGAAAAAGGAAAACATGACTAATATTTTGGGACGGAGGGAATATAGTTTTTAATTTGATTTTTTTTAAAATAGAAATATATTTATTCAAATCGATATATTCAATATTTTGGATAATCTCAAACATATAATGTTTTAATCACAAACAAATATTACATTAGAAAAATGAACATTCTAGCTATGTAACAGTAAATTATTTCAAACATATATGAGATATAATAAATTAATAATTGGGTAACAACTATTCTCAACCAATAACTACAAAATCAAAGTAAATCACAAATGAAAATTATAAGAAGATCAACTCCTAAGTTTTTGTTTGTTCTTCCCTTTGGACTATAATATACAAATTAATTAATGATACTTTGAATATCACCAATAATTTTGTTTTTCTGTAAGTACTACAGATCGGAGCCGGGTATCCTTGTGGTAGCTAGTCACACAAAAATAATTGAGAGATATTTTTTTATTTGCAAAAAGTTTCGAGTTTTAGTTTGAGATGCAAGGATCCATATATATTTTGTTGTTACATACGACATTCAGTTTAACTCTATTTCAAAGCGCATTAATGTACAAAAATACAAATATGTTTTCCTTTGGAAAATTACAAAATATAGCTTAATTTATTGCGCATGTATACATTGAATAGTTGTGATAAGTGAGTCTTGAATGAGTGAATGAATAGCAACAAAACAGTGTTCCTCTTAACTTTTCCTCGATGCTTTCTTCTTCTTGTTTGGATAAGTTAGGAATGCCGGATTTGGGACTTGATACAAGACAAAAATTTAAGTAAATTTATCCTAATCAATTAAAATAATTCGAAATAGAATAAATACCTATATTATATTAATTATAAAACTATCGTCTTGATACAGAAATCAATATTTTAGTGTAAATTAAAAATAAAGGTGTTTTGTAATAAAGGGAAGTTTTCATTTGCAATTAGAAGTCTTATCCCGACTGTATTTTTTTTTACATTAATTTAAATTATTTTTAGAGAATTTTAAACTAATAATCTTTCAATTGCACCACTCTTTCCGATTGAGGACAACCCGACCCGTATGTTATGGAGCAGCAATGCATGTGTAGAGGCAGTGCAGGATACGCGCCAGATTGGAAAGTAAGGCTGCTAAAACCATTTGTGGGTTTTGACATTTAGTAGTTAATTTAATGATTCGGCCGCCACCAATTCCATGAATGTGGAAACCTTCGACACCACCATACTGCATGCGACCCTGGTTTACGACCCGCTGCCCATTCTATTCTGCATACACACATCTATATATATTTATAGTCTAGACATACAGCATTATATATATATCTACGCTCCAGTTTCCGCAATCGTAATTAATCGAGCCGAAAATGCGAATCAGTTGTAATGGATGCCGAGTTCTAAGAAAAGGGTGCAGCGACGACTGCAGCATTAGGCCTTGCTTGGAATGGATCAAAAGCCCCGACTCACAGGCCAACGCCACCGTCTTCCTCGCCAAATTCTACGGCCGCGCCGGTCTTCTCAACCTCATCAATGCCGGCCCCTCTCATCTCCGCCCCGGTTGGTACCCCATCTTTTGTTTTTTGTTTGAGCTGCTCAAGTGCTCATTCAATTAATCAATCATTTCTAACGGATTCATTTCCTAACATAACATGCAGCAATATTCAGGTCTCTACTGTACGAAGCATGCGGGAGAATCGTCAACCCGATACACGGGTCGGTTGGGTTGATGTGGTCGGGCAGCTGGCATCTCTGCCACAACGCGGTGGAGGCGGTTCTCAGGGGCACTCCGATAACCCAGATGGCGACGACCGACGCTGCCGCAACTAAAGACGGGCCGCCGTTGAAGGCCTACGACATCAGACACGTCAACAAGGAATACAATTCAAACGACCTACACCAAGTCAGGAACCGGTGCCGGTTCAAGCGGTCCGGCACGAAGTCGAAGCGCGCTCGGGTTTCGGTGGGGTCTGCTGACGAGGAAGTTAATTATGGCTCGCCCAGCCACGAGTCTTCGTTGAGCCACCAGTCCGAGGCGGCGGCGGCTGAGAATCGGGGAAGCGAGAGTTTGAGTTCTGCTGGGAATGCCAAGCCGGACCAGAAAGCGGAGCCGGCATTGGATTCAATTAGAAAAGATGGAGATGATCAGCGAGTCGATGGCGGAGAAATTAAACTAGACTTAACTCTGGGGCTCGAGCCATTGGACCGCTGTGGGAAGACGAGAGATCCAGCACACAAAGGTAGCTCCGCCGCCGCCGACGAAGTTGGGTTTTGGAAAATGGAGCTGCGGCTTGATTGTCTGGCCTCGTGATCGACGGTTTATTTATTTATTAGTTTTTTTTTTTTTTTTTCTTTTTTGGCGTTTTTGAGTTCCAACTTTTCGTCTATGAAGTTTTGTATATGGGGGGCTTAAAGCTGTTTTTGTTTAACGGATATAAAGGCGTAGCTATTATTTAATAAAATGGATTTCGATATCCATTTTTCTATTTTGTATTTGCATCAATTATTTCCATCTTAATTATAGTAAACTAATTTGAATTCTAATTAATTTTTTATAACAATAGAACTTGTTGAGGTTCGAATTTCAGGAAATAGGAGTTCTTGGAACTTTGTCATATAATAACAAGCAACAACAATAAAAATTGGAGCTAGTCAAAAGGAAAACAATAATTAAACGTAAAAATTGAGATGACAAGCGAGAGTAAAATATCGAATCTGTAGAAAAATCGGCAGCGTTACAATGTAGTTTTTAATGAGAAAAACGATACGAAATTCGGAATCTACACCTCTATTTATAGGCGACGTGAGATGAGATGCTGCCTACACTAACCCTAGAACTGGACGGTTACTGCTCGCCGAAAAGTCAGGAACGACTCCGGAATATTTGGGATCAATTATGGCTTCTAACGGTCGTGCGCTGCCGGGCTTCTAGGGCTTCTTCGTCAGACTCCTCGACACCGATCTCTTCAGCTGGTCGATACCGAGGCGTCAAACGAGTCGGTGAAGATCCCCAAACTTAGGCGTTTTCAGGCCTTCCATCACTCCAGGTGGGCCTGCTGCTGTGGTCTAGTCGCCGCTTAGGCCAATGCAAATATCGGGCCTGGGCCTCGGGGCCCGGCCCCAACAATAGCCCCTTTTGATTTCAGGGTCTATTGAAGGTGGGCACTGGAATCAAAACTCCCAATCGGGGAATTCTACAGGATGCGGAGTTTCGAGGCGTCCAAGAGACTATCCACGGGGCCCGGGAGGTGCTTCCGAAGAGAGCAGCTCCGAAAGGGAGTAGTCGGGATACTACTCCAAGCCAATACGAAGATTCCATGAGAATGCAAGCGTATGGCCATGCCGGGTGGCATCGAGATGCCGCCCCGTGGGCCAATGTGTGGGTCCGAAGTCCACACAGGTTAGAATCATTTCGGGGAATATTCCCTTGCACGGAGCGGTGCTTTCGTGCGCGCATCCTGTTTAGGCTTCGGGGAGCGCACACAGAAAGAGTTCTGGTGGACCACGAGACACCTGTGGGTTTCCAGGGGAAGCCCCACATTCCCGTTAATGGTGTCGATCGCATCAGAGTTCTTCCCGCGAGGTTGGAATTATGGCTTGGGGCCTCATGAATTGGGTCGGTCCCCGAAAGGTGTCGGGGCTCGATAGCGAGCCCCGAGCATGCTCGATGACGAGCTCTACCCTGGGGCGGTTTTTTATTTTGCCGCCCAAGCAATGGCGTAGTGGTAATTAGGGCCATCCTTGGGGGCAAAATCCTGGATCTGAACGGTTTCTTGGTTTAAAAGGGTGAAACCATTTCTATTCTTCTCACTTTCATCCTGTCTCCGGCGATCCTGCTCTCTCTAAGGTTCTTCTTCTCCGACGTGCGACAATTGTTCTGGCGATTGATCCGACAACTGCTTCGCCGTTCTTCGTTCTTCAATCCTCGTTCTTTCTCTTCAGGTAAGCTTCTTTCTAGTGTTTCTTTCTTTCAGTTTTCTATCTGCTTTCCACCTATGAATGTGCTCCATGGTACGGGTTCTAGGTAGATATTCGGGGGCAGATGATCGGAATCTGCACGCCCTAGGGTTAGGTCCGTCTTGATAGCGTGGATGACCAATTGTTCCATGACTGATTTATGTATGGCGTCTGTTGTTTGCCATGTTCAAATCCGTATTAGAGGAATCATAGGTGTGAGTAGGCGACGTACGTCTGATTGTTGTTATGTTGATTGGGTTTTGTGTTTGCATGTCGCGTTTTTGATCGCCTGGTAAATGCCGACTGCGTGTTTTAGTTTTGGTATCGCCTTAGTTTTAGCTTGTTGTCGGGTACTTGCATTCGTTGTTCTTCCTCACATCGATTGCTCTAACATTTTCATTTTGCTTTTGAGTTTGTCGGGTTTGGCTCGTGTGGCCTTCGTATGATTCACGTTTTGTTTTTTGTTCCTAGTTTGTGGGTGGTTTTTGGTGGGTCGTGCTAATCGTCTGGTTACGGCCTCCGATTAAGGTCCTTCACGCTATTCGTATAAATTTGTTTGTGATTGTGCGGTCCATGTGTTTCGTAACAAGTGGTGTGTAAGCTATCGCGTGGAATCGTTATTTGTGACTGACAATGTCATCTCGGAATAGTTGTCTGCATGTTATGCTTGGTTTGGGTTGTTCGAGTGTTGTAATTCTGCTTTAAGTGCAGATTCTTGAACTGTGAGGTCTTTTGCCTCTCGTTTCAAATGCGTGCGTATCCATTTTCCTTTCGTTTGTTTTGTGGGGGACCTCCATTTTCTTTGCCAATTTTGGTGTTTTCGTGTTTTTTGTCATTTCAGCTTTTGGATACATGGCTTCGGTCGAAATTGCTTTGGAGCCTTCTTCGAGTTCGACAGAGGTCAAAGTTCGGAGCTTGCCTGTTCGCAAGGCGGTCTCTTTTAGTTCTGAGGGTGATCAGTTTGCTCGCGAGCCGGCCGTAATGGATTTGGATCCCGAAGAGATTTCCGATCGTGAGAGGTCGGGTAATGGTGCTGATGATGACGATGAATCGGATGGTGAAGCCGAGGAGGGCAGCGACGACTCGTTCGAGCCTATAGAGGCCGACACCTCCTTTGTAAAGAAGGATCAGATTATACCGATCGACCTTGTTCGTGTGGCGGTGTCCATCGCCACCGAGGAGGATATCACAACGAGCTCTAAGGGGGTCGATTGTCATAAGATGAAGTACACCCTGCCTAAACCGACCGACCGGTGTTGTCGACCACCCAATCTTGACGACATGGCTTTCTTCCTCCCAGTGATCAAGTACGGGATCGGGGTTCCTCCCCATGCATTATTTCGAGCCATTCTTCAGTCCTATGGCTTGGTACCTTTCCAAGTGGCACCCATCGCTTGGTGTCTCATGCTTGGTACATTGCTCGTCTTCTTCGATGCAGGCCTCGGTTACCCGACCCTTCGTGAATGGCACTATTTGTACCGATTAAGTAGGTACAAGGTCGGGTATTACTATTTTACAAAGAGGGATTCCTTATCTGAGGCAATGATTACCAAGTGCTCTCAGAACACCCCGAGGTGGAAGAGTCAGTGGGTGTGGTTGCAAATGAGCCACACCGACCCTGAATTCTTATCGGAGGAGGGCAGTGTGCCCATAAGTACGACTTTTCCGAGAGGGATGCTCAGTCGATATTTCTTCGGGTACTAATTATTTTGTTTGTTTCTTTTGCATGATATAAGCATACCTCTCTTACCACCAAAGAGGATTCACGGATCAATATTGCCTTTGCACGAAAGGATTGGAGGTTCGCATCGGTTCGGGGCAAGCGGAGCGTCGGTGCTGATTTCTAGATAAACGCAAAGGGAAAGAAAGAACCCCTTCCCGCAGACATGGCTGGGTTGTCCCCGATGGATCTGTTGGCCGCAATGAACGCCAAAAAGCGCGTGAGAGAAAGCACATCCGGCCCGACCGAGGAGCAACCTCCTCTGAAAAAACATGCATCTGCTACGCCTTGGTCCTTTGTCGGACTGCACCTCACCGACTCGGGGAGCGCTGGGCCGATCGAGAAGGCCGCGGGTGGTTCTGCTTTGGGACTGCCGCCTACTCCTCCAGTGCCCATGATGCGTCCTCCCTCACATCTGAAGAGGGGGGATAGGGGTGATCGGAGGAAGAAGAAAACTCCGGAGTCGGGTGAGGACTCCATGGGTCTCTCAGGCTCGACCGAGCAGCCAATGAGGCTTGATGTCATCCTGGCTGGCTCGGGGTCTGCAGCTGACATCTTCTTCTCTTTGTCGGCCTACACTATCCACGTTAAGAAGGTCTTGTATGGTGATATCAAGGCAGACGACTTCGATTGCGCCTACGCTCGTGACTCCTTTCTGATGGAGGAGCAGCTGAAGATGGTAAATTTTTCCTAACTTTGCGCATCAGTATAATGTCTCGTCGTCTGATCTCCATTCTATTTGCAGACCACACGCCAGTTCGCCGTATACACCAAAAAATTGATCAAATTGCTCGACTCAGCGAGCGAATGGGATCAGCCAATCAAAGAGAGAGCTCGCCATCGAGCACGAGAAGCGAAAGGATCTGGCTGATAAGCTTGCTAAGTCTCCGGGTAGCTGAAGGATGTCCGGCTCGGTTCTGACGCGTGGAGAAAAAATATGAAGAACTGAAGAAGGAGCGAGCCGAGCTGGTGAATCGCAGCAAGGTGTTGGAGGATGAGCTGCAGAGGGCTATGGACGACTTCAGTGCCTTAACTGCCAAGAAGGATGCGGAGCTCGAATCTTTTAAGATCCTATTCCATAGGAGCCAGGAGGACAGACTGCGCGTGCAAAAGGAGCACGAGACTGAGGTCGAGGCGTTGAAGGCGGGGGATGGGGTGAATATGGAGCTCGTTGTTGCCAACCCCTCCTTCAAGTCGACCTTCGACCTCTTGGTAGGCATGGTGACCAACTTTGTATGTGCCCTGGTCGGTTGGAGGTGCCTAGAGTTTGATTTGGACAATATCACGCGTCCTCCAACCCCTCCCCCTGTCCATACCAAGACGATGGAGACCGAGGCTTATCCGAAGGTTGTTGCTGAGGAGTCGGTCAAGGATTTTGATGCTGCGAAGAGCTTCGAAGAGAAGGAGGCCGAGGGCTTTCTGCATGATGGTGGCGAGAAGGAGGTTGTGAAGACAACTGAGAATGACGTCGCCCCTTGATCTTCTTTTTAAATCCTTTGCAAAGATTGTTATGATTTGCTTTATATACTCCGGTGCTTTTTCAATTTGCTTCGTACTTTCATATCTTCGTGAATGAATGGCCATGCATTGTTGCACGATTATGCTTACTTCAAATGCTTTCGTTTTAACACCTGCATTGTTGTTTGGTTGTGTTGGCTTTACCTAGTACTTCGCATAATATTTGCAAGTAGTTAGCCCTCCGAATGCTTCGCATGTTGTTAAGTTCATCAATAGGTCGGGAGTTGGTCGGTACCGATGATCCCTGGTTGTCGGTCCCGATCACTATACTTCTTTGGTCTCGAGCTTTGTACTTAACTGCACGATGATTGTATGAAGGTCATCGCCCCTCCGACGCTCAAGTTAGTAATGGTCTAGATGATAAAATAACAATTGAAAGAACATAAAATGATAGAGTAAGATAAGTGTATCTATGTACTACTGATAGTATTTCTTTAGATGTTTGATGTTCCAACTGTTTTGTATTTCTCTTCCTTCTATTATTTCGAGTCGATAGGCCCCATGTCCTATTATTTTGATAACTTTGTAAGGGCCTTCCCAGGTAGGGGCTAGCTTTCCTGCGCCAGACTCTTTTATATTTTGGAACACTCTCCTTAAGACTAAATCCCCTTCCTGGAAACTTCTGAGCTTTAACTTCTTGTTGTAAAATCTTTCGATTTGGCGCCGTCGCTGGGAGGTTTTGGCTGCGACGTCGCCCCTCACTTCGTCTATGAGTTCTAAGTTGACTTGAAGGAGCTCGGAGTTGGTCCGTTAGTCCGAGTACTCTACTCTTGGGCTGTGAGCGAGAATTTCTACGGGTCTACTACTTCGACTCCATATGCTAACGAGAAAGGGGTTGCGCTGGTAGCAGTTATGGGGGTAGTTCGGTAAGACCATACTATAGCCGGGAGTTCCTCTACCCATCTAGAGCCGTGTGGGTTTAACTTTTTTTAGGGATGTGATGATGGTCTTATTCGTTGACTCCACCAGCCCGTTTGCCTCGGGGTAACGTGGTGTTGAAAATGTTAATTTGATTCCGTAGGTGTTGCAGAAAGCTTGCATTCTATCACTGGCGAATTGTCACCCATTGTCGGTGTATATCTCTTTGGGAATCCCAAAATGGCATAATACGTGCTTCCATAGGAACTTGATGACCTCCAAGTCTCGGGTTTTCCCAAGAGCCTCGTCTTCTACCCACTTGGTGAAGTAGTCTGTCACCATGAGTATGTGGTCCTTTTGCCCCGTTTATTTAGGAATGGGGCCTACTAGGTCCATCCCCCACACCATGAACGGCCAATGGGGTGATTGATGCGTGGAGAGGTTCAGCATTCCGGTGGGTTGACGCCTCGAAGCACTGGCATCTATCACATCGCTTGACGTAGTTAGCGACGTCTTTCTTCAAGGTTGGCCAGTAGAATCCAGCCATGATTATTTTATGGGAGAGTGATCGGGCTCCAACGTGGTTGCCGCAGTCGCCTTTGTGTATTTCTGAGAGTACTATCTCAACTTCAGGGGAGGAAATACACCGGACGAGAGGTCCTCCGAGTGATCGTCGATATAACTTGTTGTTAATCATGGTGAATCGGGTAGCCATCCTCTCGATTTTGATTGCCTCGTTCTGGTCGTTAGGGGGAGGTCCCTCTGTTAAGTGTTGGATCAGGGGGTCTCTCCAATCGTCTCCGTTATGATCGATGGGAGCAATGTGACTCTGGGTGGCGATGGATGGTGATGATAGCCACACTTCGGGAATTGGTCGTGTGCTTCGCGAGGAGCTGGTGGCAGCTAAGCTGGCCAGGGTGTCTGCCCGGGCGTTTGACTCACAGGGAATATGGCATAGGTCCCATTCGTCCATTTAATTTTTGAGTTCCTGGACTGTGGAGTGGTACAGTTTCAACCGTTCCTCCTTAACGGCATAGGTGCCATCCATTTGGTTGACGATCAGTTGAGAGTCTCTCTCCGCGCATACTCAACGAGCCCCGAGTTCTAGGGCCAATCCCATTCCTTGAATGAGGGCTTCGTACTCTGATTCTTTATTAGTGGCGGGTGATCACTATTTTTTAATGATACTTTATAGAGTAGTGACAAGTTTAAATTATCGATCCCACGGAGATTGTAAAAGCGAACATCTCATGTACTGAAACATTTGTTTTCGGTTTGTTGTCTAAGTAAATAGAAATTTGAAGGGGTTTTGAAATTTAAAACTAATTTTGCAAGAAAATTAAATTAAAGCAGAGAATAAAAATTGGGTTTTAAAACACTTAAAGAAAAGATCAGATTCCAGGGCAAGTTCATGTCAAGGATAGCATGCAAAGAAATTTCATCGATCAATTTAAAATAAAGATTTAGGTGGAACATCAGGAAAATATTACAAATTCCAGGGTTTGGCAATTCATAAAGTAGATTGTCAATTTCCTATATCCTTTCGATCTCTAGGAAAATTAACAACTCCCAAAAACATCAGATTTATTCCTATAGATTAAATTTCTCTTCTCAGACATAATTTAAAATCCATATTATTAATTCTTAAATCCATTAATCAATTTTCACTTTTCAGTCTCAAATTAATTAATTATGAAAACCTAATCAAATGGCCAATTTAATCAGATTAAGAAAAAGCACAAGAATTGATAAACCAATTAAAAATATTGATTGATTTAATCACCTAAACATGCATCCAAGACTATCACATAAACCCTAAAATCTGAATAAAGCGTTACCAACACATATTCATGTTAAACAAAAATATGGAAAGATAAAACCTGTAACAAAACTTCATAGAGAAAACAAGCCTTGATATTGCATTCAATCTTCAAAAGGTTCGATCACAATCCTCACCACAATTCGAAAGCAATTCAAAAGCAAGAAAAACTCTAGGGTTTAGGTCTCAAAAGTGGCATAAGTCTTTAAAATCGCCTAAACAAAACAATATATACTAGGTTTAATTGTCCCAACATGGAAATAACTTAAAAACATTAAATTCCGCCAGCTTGACCCGAATTTCGATCGACACAGTTTCTGTCGATCGAAATAGGTCCTCAATTTCGAACACTTGAGCGGCCCTGTCGACTGCCTGCCTCCGAGGTTTGTGTCGATCGACATAATTTATGTCGATCGACAGAACCGTCTCTCCTATCGATCGGCTTGAATTTTCAACGAGCTCAACTTTCCTCTATTTCGATCGACACAGTTTCTGTCAATTGAAACAGAGCACACGACCACAATCTCTCTTTTTCAGACTTAGTCAATTTTTACTCCCAAAACCTGCATTTTCGAGCATAACAAACAACTTAGGTATAAAACTAAAGTTAAAAACTGGAAATTTTTCTAAGGCATTAAACAAATCCTAAAACACCTAAGACTCGAAAAACGGACTCTAAAACTGAAATAAAGCAGTAAAGCGGTGGGTTACCTCCCACCAAGTGCTTCATTTAACGTCGTTAGCTCGACGATACCTCAAATCACGGCCGGTTCAGATAATGCACTTCCACAGCTCCAATCTACAGCGGGCTGTAGTAGCGCTTGACTCGGTTTCCATTAACTCTGAAGATTGTGCCATCTTGACCAGCTAACTCCACCACTCCATTGCTGGCAATGTTGACCACAGTATATGGTCAATTCCACTTGGACTGCAGCTTTCCTGGCATGAAGCGGAGGCGAGAATTAAAGACCAGGACCAGATTGCCTTTGTAGAATTGTCGCCTCTTCAGGCCTTGGTCATGGAATCTCTTGGCTTGGAGCTTGTAGATCATGGAATTCTCATAAGCCTCCCCACGGAACTCGTCCATCTCATTCAAGTAGGCAGCTCGGCTTTCAGCAGCGGCCTTCCAGTTCAGATTCAGCTCCTTCATGGTTCTCCATGCCTTGTGCTCAAGCTCCACAGGAAGATGACATGACTTACCAAAGACCAACTGGAATGGAGACATCCCAATCGGCGTCTTGAAAGCAGTACGGTAAGCCCACAACGCGTCATCGAGCTTGAATGCCCAATCCTTCTTCATCTTGACAGTCTTTTCAAGGATCCCTTTGATCTCCCTATTGGACAACTCAGCAAGGCCATTCCCTTGAGGATGGTAAGGAGTGGTAACCCTGTGCTTGACACCATATCGAGCAAGAAGAGCAGTTATAGTACGATTACAGAAATGGGAACCACCATCGCTTACCAACACCCTCGGAGTGCCATAGCGAGTCACCACATGCTTCTGAAGGAAGTTCACCACAATCTTGGCATCATTGGTGGTAGTAGGAATGGCTTCCACCCACCTAGAAACATAGTCAACAACCAAAAGAATGTAAGTAAAACCTCCTGAAGGTGGGAATGGTCCCATGAAGTCTATCCCCCACACATCGAATATCCCGCTGTGTCTGAGGACACTGCCCACTAGAAAGATAAACGCCATGTCTGAAAGGTAGCAAACCTTTCTTAGCGAGTTGCATGTCTAACCGGGCAATCACAGTATCCACATAGGATGCCTGGGATAAGCTCAACATTCTTCTCTTACGATCTCGTAAGACCTTAATCCCAAGAATGTAGCCAGCTTCTCCCAGATCCTTCATTTGGAACTGTTCGGATAACCAAGCCTTGATTTCCGATATCACTCCCTCGTTGTTTCCAAATAGGAGTATGTCATCAACGTAAAGTGCAAGGAAGACCACGCTCCCACTGACACAAAGTCGGTAAACACAACTTTCGTTTTCCAACTGTGCAAATCCATAGGATTTAATCACATCGTTGAAACGTAAGTTCCACGACCTTGAAGCTTGTTTAAGTCCATACAAGGACTTCCTAAGCTTCCAGACAAGATGTTCTTCGCCCTTGCTTATGTAACCCTCGGGTTGCTGCATATAGATGTCTAGGTAACCATTTAGAAAAGCGGTTATAACATCCATCTGCCAGATCTCGAGGTCCATATGCGCAGCTATGGCAAGGAGTATCCGGATGGATTTGAGCATGGCTATGGGTGAAAAGGTTTCGTCATAGTCAATGCCCTCTTTCTGATTATAACCCTTTGCCACCAGCCTGGCTTTAAAAGCCGTGATCTTTCCATCCGCCCCTTTCTTTCTCTTGTATACACATTTGCACCCTATGGCCCTAAAACCATCCGGCAAATCAGTTTTCTGGTATACATCCATAGCAGTTATGGATTATATTTCAGAATCCATGGCGACATGCCATTTGGCAACATCCTTGTCCTGCACTACTTCTTCGTAAGTCAGTGGGTCAGAGTCCTCATGCCCGTCTTCCGGGCTCAAGTCCGAAGACTCACCCACGAACATGTACCTTTCCGGCTGGAAAATAACTCTCCCACTACGATGAGGCATCGGTGCCGTGTCAGTAGTAGGTGCAGTGACTTGTGGTCCTGCACCTTGCACTGAAGAACGTGTCTGTGGTGCTGTACCTCTCACACGTGCACCCATATCTACACGTTCCCCTTCCCTTGGAATTGCATTCTCATTCTCAATTTCTTGAAGAACGATATCACTCCTTGACCTGTGATTACTCACTTACTCGTCCTCCAAGAATCTAGCGTTGGTGCTAACAACGACTCTTTGACTCTCAGGGCAGTAAAAGTAACCACCTTTCGTTTGCCTGGGATACCCTATGAACATCATTACTTTTGACCTGCTTTCTAACTTATCAGGTTCCTTGACAGTACGTGTGTCGGACAGTCCCATACTCTAAACTTGCACAAACTGGGTTTGCGACCAAGGAAGAGCTCAGAAGGTGTCTTAGGAACTGATTTAGAAGGCACCACATTAAGCACGTAAGCTGTTGTTTCCAATGGTAGCCCCAAAATGAAATTGGTAAGTTTGCATAACTCATCATTGATCTTACCATCTCTAGAAGAGTCATATTTCTTCTTTCAGCTACACCGTTTTGCTGGGGAGTACCCGGTACAGTCCACTGGGATGTAATCCCATTTTCTATCAAATACTGCAGGAACTCATTACCGAGGTATTCGCCATCACGGTCAGATCGCAGCGACTTGATAGTTTTCTCGACCTTCTTTTCTACTTCAGCCTTGAACTCTTTGAATTTCTCAAAGCATTCAGACTTGTAGCGAAACAGGTAAACATATCCGTACCTTGAGTAGTCGTCAATGAAAGTGACAAAGTACTCGTACCCTCCACGAGCCTGCGTGGACATCGGTCCACATAAGTCAGAATGGATCAATTCCAACACTTCCTCTGCTCGAGACTGACTAGCCTTGAAAGGCCTAGTTGACATCTTGCCCTCGATGCAGGATTCGCAGACTTGATAAGGTACAGCCCGGACTAGGTCCAATGTACCGTCATCCTGCAAGTCTCTGAATCCGCTTCAAGCTGATGTGACCCAGTCTCAAGTGCCAAAGATATATAAGATCCTCATCAGAAGAAGAAAGTTTTCTCTTTCTAGGATTATCAATTACAGATGAATTACATGCAATACTTGCGGAAGACTTATGATTACTGTTGATGTATGAATTT
>JAPKLW010002141.1:29139-39234 GCA_026898455.1 Plectranthus barbatus
GATAGCAACGGCCAACAGGCATGGCGATGTGCGGCGCAGTTGGTGTAGTCGTCGGCGAGATTGTTGCGAAGAGGAGATATGGAGAGGGAGGTGCCGCGCAACGGCTTTGTGCAGCGAATGGCGGCGACTCTAGTGCAACGATGAAAGATGGGTACACAGCAGCGGCAGAGGGAGACCGATTTATGTGTGGGTGCGGCCGTTGCTGTGGGGCGAGGAGTTTGGTACCACCGGAGAGAGGAATGATGAGACGAGGGCAATAAGAATTTTTGGGAAAATCCTTATTTCTTATTTTTTTTATTTTTTTGATCGGCTGGATATGTGAATTCTCTAATTCTTTTTTTTACTTTCTAGCTTTTGGATATATGAATTCTTCATTCTTTTCTTTCTTTCTAGTCTTTTCCCACAGACGGTGCCAGTTGTTGATGTATGAATTTTCGTAGATTACCTTTAAGATAGAATACTTGGAAAGAATGGAGAATTTTATTAATCAGAATGAAGCAGAAAACATTCGATCCTTTTACAATGATCATCCGAGTATTTATAAGGAGAAAACCCTAAATATATAAGGAATAAAGATTTAGATATAATAAGACATATCTAAATCTTTTTCTACATTTTCTAGATTTATTCTTATAATACAGATAAGAATAAATCCCGTCTAATAAGAAAATAAGATATGCAATATCTTTCTTCGTCCTTATCCAGTTGGCGTGCTTTTCGAGCTACTATTTGTTGAAGCGGTTCGATCGCTTAGATTTTAGGAGTAACTCGATCAGTTGCCCAAGTGGGTCGATCAGGCGTCCGGGTTGATGATCCGGTGGACTTGGTTTTGCTTGTTAGGCCACATTTATCTGTAAATGGGCCCAAAATGAGTGAGATCATTTTGGGGCTCAACAAAGAATTATTCAGCATTCCATGACAGATAACACCGTTATTACCAATGATAGAAACACCACTATCAAAAATAACTGAATATCCATCAACATAAAGTTTGGAAACTGAAATAAGGTTTCGCCGAAAATCCGGCACGTACAAAACATCTCTCAAAGTTAAAACAGAATCATCAAAGTACAAGGTGAAATCTCCAATGGCAGCTGCACTCACTTGTGCTGCATTCCCCATCGAGATGGTAACCTCGTCATTCTTCAGCACCCTCCTCAGTGTGAACCCCTGCAAAATGTAACAAACATGATCAGTAGCTCCAATATCCACTACCCACGAATGAGTAGAAACCGATGCTAAACATGTTTCCGTTACAAATGCAAATGACGTACCTTGTCCCTTGCTTCCGCATGCGCTATTACTTGAAGTGACACCAATCCTTTTCATTTCATTTGACCTCCTCTCACGTGATCTGCGATCAATCATATTCTTGCACACAGTATGAACCACATCTTTCAATGTGCCCAAGCTGTGCTCAAGATCTGATAACTCAGACTCCCATGAAGGCACGAAGGACTGTCTTGCTATGAGATCAGTGAGCAACTCTTTGAAGGAGTACTCACTTCTCTTAGCCACATCCATCTTAAAGTCATAGAATGAAAGCGGTAAAGAGTTCAGGATTATATCGATCTTAGCCCGATCAGATATACATCCACCTCCACGCGTGAATCGTCTCATGGTGTTATCCATCATCATCACATGCAGTGTCACCGAGCTGCCATCAACCATTCTCTTACAGACTAGGTCTTTTACGAGATCACAGTTGATAGTTTGTTCCACTTCACCAAACGTGGCCACTAAGTCCATCCAGATCGCTACAGAGCTACAATAGCCCATGTATTTGAGCTTGAGTTCTCTAGACAGATTATCTGAGATTAACTTGTAAGTAAAATCCTCAGATGCTACCCATCTGTCATAGTACTCCTTCTCACATCTAGAGACTTTATGGTAACGTCACTACAAGAAAAATAGGGAACAACAACAGTGAAAAGACAACACTTTTCAATTTTCATTGAAAAGTGTTGTCGTAGACCCGAAAAGTGTTGTTAAAAATAAAAGTGTTGTCTTTTAGCACAAAAAAACGCTAAAAGACGACACTTTTACTGTAGTGTTATTATTTATGTGTTGTCTAATTATGAAAAAGACAACACTTACATTTATATGTTGTTATTTATGTGTTGTTATTTTTTTAATTTATTTTTTATATTTTATTATATTGTTTATTAATTTTTGTACATTTAATTAGTTACTTACCTAGAATGTATTCTTGAAATCTTACTCCAAATTAATTTTTTTTTTTATAAATTTAAATACAAATATATGATAAATATCTTTATAAAAACATAAATATAAATTTGATTGCTAAAAGATTTAAATTCATATTATATTATCTTAATATATGGTAAATATCTTTATAAAAGCATAAATATAAATTTTATTGTTAAAAGATTTAAGTTTATACTATATTATTTTAATATATATGTAGATATCTTTATAAAAGTATAAATATAAATTTTATATATAAAATATTTAAGTTTATATTATATTATTATAACTTTTGTGTTACACAAATTCCATCGACTCTCCCAGACTTCCCCAGCGACGTCTCCAAATTTGCCCTACACCACCGTACGCCCGAAACCGCCGTGCTTCTCTGCCACTGCCACGAAGCTTTGAGATTGGACGATTTCTCACTGCACGCCACCGCTGTGCCCCTGCGCCTGCAACTCAGCCTTGCCCCTGCGCCACTACCGCCAAATTTTGAGGGCTGGACGATTTCTCACCGCCGCGCCTGTGCGACCCCGTGTCCCTGCGCCACCGCTGCGCCTGTGCCACCCCTGTGCCCCTGCATTGCTCAGGTTAGTATCCTTCTTTCTCCATCTTCCCTAATATTGTTTGTAAACTATATGCATTATTAATAAATTGCTATCTTGATTATTTATTTCCACCCATCTATTCCCTTTGCCTCTATTAAAATCAAAGAGAGTATAAGATATTATTTATAAGGCTGAAGAAATTTAGGTATGAATTTGATTGAATTGGGGATTTATTTTTATTTCTCTGAATTGTGATTGGCCCCCAATTAGTGTTTATGCTCAAGAGTTCCTTCCAAGTTTTTGCCCAGCAGCATGTATGGTTTTCAAAAAGTCAAGAACCAGTTTCACATCCTTTGTTATATAACCCATCGAGGACATGCTGTGAAACTAGAATCCTCCAATATTAGAAATTATTAATATCAGAAAATAGATCATTAATCTAAAATAGATCATTAATCTGATGTTATTCTTAATACTTAGTTTTAAAATGCGTGCATCAGGAGTGATGCGCACATCACATATGGAATTTTGCATCGGGATGTGTGATGCGTGCAGGTGCCGGGATGCGGTGCTGATGCGGCCGCTACGAGCTGATGCGAGCTGATGTGTGATGCGATGGATGCGAGCGTGATGGTCCCGGTTTTTCAGAGTATAACACGTTTCGATACGCAGCGGAAATAAAGTTAAAGTGTTTTCTTGCACGCTACTTACACTCAGCTGACAACTGGCAACTGGTCAGCTGGTGCTGGTTACTCAGTACGCAGCTGACAACTGGTCAGCTGGTGATTCAAGACTTAGAATATTTTAGCCTTGTTTGCACAGTTATTTATCAGTTTCAGGATATACTCCAGCACCTGAGTGCTGGGTTTAAAATATGAATGAAATGCAGAAAGCTGATAAATAACAAAGGATTTTATAGAGGTTCGATCAATCGATCTACGTCCACTCTCCAGTCGAAGCACTGGAAATTCCACTAAGAGTAATCAGGTACAGGTATCCTACGATCTATCTCTAGCTGGTGAATGCCTCGTCCACCAGTTCACTAGATCAACCGCTCCCGGTCCTGGATCCTTCTTCAACTCTTCACAGCTGATGGAGTGCGAGCACGTCACTTCAACCTCCACAGCTAGCTGGGTGTTTTAGTTCTCCCAAGAATGTGACAGACTCTACGGCAGAATGCCCGTAATAACTCGAGTGCTGGTGAGCACAGGAGCTGCTGTGAACTCTCTCGAAGGAGAAAGAACACCAAGTGAGATCTTTAACTTACAAGCTTAGAGCTTGAAGTCTCGTGTTTGATAAATCAACACACGGTAAGCTTTATGAAAAGCCTCGAAAGTACTTTATGCAATCTTGCAATAATTTCAGTTCTTTCGGTGGTTGAGCAGAGATATCTAATTCAATGTAACAACCGAGTCATTAGTTCTGAATGTTGGTGGTTGCGACGTATTTATAGCCGCAGGAACCGATTCAAACTTTCTAGCCGTTTGGACGCATCCGGAAAGGTGTCAGACCTCGGATGTCCTTCTGACGGCGGTAGGTATGCTTTTCGGAAAAGAGCCATACCTAAGACCGCTTTATCTGACACAGATCTCTTTGTGTCAGAACGGCTCTATTAGTCAGTCCGAGGAATAAGACTGGCGTCTTGTGACTGATAGACTTTAAGTTATCCTTCCTTAAAGTCATCCTCTGTCAGTCGATTCCTCAGAGAATCTTCTTCTTGTCTCTACTACGCGGGGAGAGAGAATCTGGAATTCTGCTGGTAACATCTGACTGGTAGATCATACTGGTGATCTTGTGCTGGCAGTCTCTGCTGGTGACTTGCCCTGGCATCATCAAAGTCTACCAAATCTCTAGATGTTAACACTTCTCGGAATCTCCCATGACTGGTGAAATCACCGCTGGTGAATAGTGTAAGAACACGTATTCTCCTGGTAAGGTTTGTCAGCCGCCTGCTGATGAAACCCTTCCCAACTGGTGAACAGTAGCCAGTCATCAGCGCTTCTCACCGCTGGTGAACAGTGTCAGCACGAGTCTTTGTCAGCCGCCTGCTGATGAAACTCTTCCCAACTGGTGAACAGTAGCCAGTGGTAAGCGCTTCTCATGCTGGTGAACAGTGTCAGCATGAGTCTTGATCTGCTGCGACTTACAACTCAAAAGCCTAAACAGGACTTTACATTTAAGACTAGAGCTATGTAGAGACAACTGACGCTGGTAGGACTTAGGATTTGATCCACCAAAACTATAATCTTAACAAGTAAGCTACTGGGAAAGGAAACCTTAGACAGATTTCCCAACAATTTCCCCCTTTTTGGTGCGATCAAAGCCTAACCAGCGAGCACTCAGCTGATGAGGAAAGTTACAAAGGATTTCAGGGTTTTACAAGTGAAACCTATCAGATCTAAACCCATGAAATTACTTCCTCAACATCAGCTCTAACTAAAAGAAATCTTCCCCCTCAACCTAGGAAAGATATTGCTCGTTTAAAAATATGGAAATTAAGATCAGAGCAAATAAGCATGTAAATAAATTTAACATGCAAGATGAGTGCTGGTGCTGATTACACTGGAAGTGTAAATTCAGCTGGTAAGTAAAAACTTAGACAATTGTTGGACAATAAGAGATTGTCATCAACTTGTCAGTTAATCATTCCATTAGAGATTTAGCAATTACATGTACAATGAATGATAACTGACTAGTCTAACAGATTTACTTACAAAAGCATAAAGAGACTAGACTATGGCTTGGACGATGATCCTGGTGACTGAGTCCTAGCACTTGTGATAGACCTCAGGATCGCAGTAAGTTCGGCCATTTCTTGATCTCTCTTCCGCCTTTCTTCAGCAGCAATTCGCCTTTCTTCAGCTGCGAGGCGTCTCTCCTCCTCGACGATTCTGGCCCTCTCCTCTTCAGCCAGTGCTCGCGCCCTTTCCCCCTCTTGGATCCGCGCCAAAAAGGTGGCAACACCGGCGGTGACGGACTCCATTTGCTGCGTGACATCGGCTTGGAAAGTGGCGAAGCGTTGATCCATCCTGGCGTCGATATAAGCAAGAAGTTGCGCAGGAGGATGAATTTCTGAGAGTGGCTGCGCTGATACTTCTATGGAAGAGGAGGGCTCATCAGGTGCGGTAGGAGCCATTGCTGGTTCAGACGCAGCTGGAACCTGCACTAGGGCGGGCTCCTCCGCGGGCACATCAGCTACTGCTGGCTCCTCCGCTGGCACTTCAGCTGCTGCTGGCTCCTCCGCTGGCACTTCAGCTGCTGCTGGCGGGCCTTGTTCAAAAACAGGTGGGGCTGTGAGATCCACCAGCTGCCAGTCCTCATGATAAGGGACAAGGTCGCCCAAAACCATAGGAACAGATGGGACGGCAGTGGTCAGCCACCTACCTCTGGAGCTGCTCATGGTCGGAGCTGCTCATGGTCGATCATCTCCATCAACTCCTCGCCGAAATGTTTCTCGGCCAGTTTATCGTTCAGAATCTTCTCTTTCTGAACTTGGGTTGTGCGAATCTGTGCATGAGAGAGGCGATGGCGGGTGGCTGCTTTATTCAGCGAAACGAGCTTGCTGAATGGATACGTATAATCAATGTCTTCTTCTTTTACAATGCCAGTGAAGGTTGGCATATGTGATTCGGCCAATGGTAAATCTAGGGATTCAGTAGAAGAAGATGATTTATCAGCAGCGGGTTTGGATGAAGATGCCATATTTTCAGGGAATAAGTGTTTGGAAAGATTAAGGAAGATGAACGGAAAATATGTTCGTAAGATATGAAGGAATGATAAGAGTGTTTCCGATCATGAAAACAACTATTTATACTGGTGCCATGCTGGGATGGATGGACGAGATTAATTCGTCAAAAGTGAGGATCGACGGTCATCAGCAGGCACGATTCCCTGTGGCGACGTGCGTGGACGTGCTGACGTGGGATGGTACGTGTAGCTGACATGGCGCACGCTGATTGGTCGCGAGAGTGCCTTTGACTGCGCAGTCACTGTGCACATTAAATGTGGCATTAAATGCCGCATTAAATTCGTAGAGATGCATACGCAAGACCAATATTAAACATTTCCCGCTATTTCTGCGACAGCTGGCACGACTCTTGGACTTCAAGAGAACGTCAGTTGAGAGCTGGGACTCAACTGGTCATCAGTAGTATACGCCAGTCGCATACTTCCCCCCTGCCAGTATGGCCTTCTTACCAGTTGACAACTGATACTCACAACTGGTTCCTTTGTACTTTGACAAATTGAGAGCTAGGACTCAATTTTCACCAGTCGTTGATATATCACCAGTTGTCTGCTGACAACTTGAAAGATTGAAAGAATTGAGAGCTTGGACTCAATTCATTCCGTATAATCTTCTCTTCACTTCCTCATCATTGCTTGGAATTGGTTTGGTGAAGATATCAGCCAGTTGATCTTCAGTTCTGATGTACTCTACGCTGATATCCTTCTTCTCGACATGATCACGTATGAAGTGATGTCGGATATCTATGTGCTTGGTCCTAGAGTGATGAACCGGATTCTTCGTTATGCACATAGCGCTGCTGTTGTCGCAATAGATGGGTACACAACCAGTGTCCACTGCATAGTCTTCCAGTTGTTGCTTGATCCAGAGAATTTGAGCACAGCAACTGGCAGCGGCAACATATTCAGCCTCAGTAGTAGATGTAGCAACTGAGTGTTGCTTCTTGCTAAACCAGCTGATTAGCTTGTGTCCTAGAAACTGACACGTACCACTGGTGCTTTTTCTATCTATACGGCATCCAGCAAAATCTAAATCTGAATACCCAATGAGTGTAAGCTCATCATTCCTGGGGTACCATAACCCAAGTGATTCAGTTCCTTTGAGGTATTTCACTATTCTCCTAGCAGCTTCCATGTGTGACTTCTTTGGATTGGCTTGAAATCTGGCACACACTCCGACTGAGTAGGAAATGTCGGGTCTGCTGGCTGTCAGATAGAGAAGTGATCCAATAATACCTCTGTAGCTGGAAGGATCAACCGATTCTCCTTCTTCATCAAGAAAGATCTGGCAACTGGTGCTCATCGGTATTCTGAGAGCCTTAGTCTTCTCTGGGCAATATTTCTGAATTAGGTCCTTGGCATACTTCCGCAGATTAATGAAAATCCCATCAGCTGACTGCTGGACCTGGAGTCCTAGGAAGTATGTTAATTTGCCCATCATACTCATCTGGAATGAGTTCTGCATCAGTTGAGAAAACTTCTCACAGAGAGACATATTCTTTGACCCGAATATAATGTCATCGACATATATCTGCACCATTAGCATATCATCAGCATCCTTGATAATGAATAGAGTCCTGTCGATCTTTCCTTTCCTAAATCCATTACTGATTAGGAATTGTGACAGCGTCTCGTACCAAGCCCGGGGCACCTGTTTCAATCCATACAGGGCCTTTCTCAGCTTGTACACTTTGGTGCCTATTTCAAAGCCTGGAGGTTGTTCGACATATACTTCCTCCTTTAGCTCGCCATTCAAGAAGGCGCTCTTCACGTCCATTTGGAATACCGTGAAACCATGATACGCTGCATACGCAAGGAACAGCCGTATCGCCTCCATTCTTGCAACTGGTGCGAAGGTCTCGTCGAAGTCGATGCCTTCACATTGCTTGTAACCTTTGGCGACTAAACGAGCTTTGTTTCTGATTACAATGCCATTCTCATCTCGCTTGTTCTTGAAAACCCACTTGGTGCCAATCACTGACTGATGTGATGGTCTCTCTACCAAGTCCCAAACATTGTTGCGAGTGAATTCCGCAAGTTCTTCTTGCATGGCATTGATCCAATCGGCAGATTCTAGCGCAACTCCTATGGAAGTAGGTTCCATTTGAGAAATAAAACAAGTCAGGAGCGCACTGCCGTGTCGAGTCTGAACAGAACCTTCTGGATCACCGAGAATAGCATCGGATGGGTGATTTCTCAGCCATTTGGGAAGATGAGAATCTGCTGGCGTTGGTTCTTCTGTCCTGATGACTGGTGCTTCCTGAACTTCACCAGTCGGAGCAGCAATTGCAACTGGTGGTTGACCTTCACCAGTCGGAACAAACTCTTCGTCAGCTTCACTCTCTGACTGATCTCCTGATCCTTCGGCGATAATTACCCCGTCAGCTGGTGCATCCACTCCAGCTGGTTCATCAGCTATTTCTGGTTCAAAAATTCCAGACGGAGTTCCCCCTGGATTATTGCCAGTTCCACTCAAAGAGATTGAGTGTAAGGTCTCAGCAAGGTCATTTGCATCACCGACCCTCCCGGATTGCTGATGGGCAACCGAGGATACTGGTTGTGAAGATGATCCAGTCATAGGTCTATTCAAACCAGTTGGTTGAGCATTGGAAGAATTCCTGCCCAACTGATCAACGACATCATTGACCTCAGGAACATCTTCAGCCAGTTGTCGTAATGTCCTGCGCACTAAAGTAGCTTCATCAAAAACAACATTGCATGTTATTTCCACAAGCTTGGTGGTCTTGTTAAATACTCTATAGCCCTTGTGAGAGGGATGTCCATATCCAACAAGGACACCCTCATCAGCCTTAGGCGAAAAAGCATTTAACTTCGACTTACCATTATTATGGATATAACATGGTGAACCGAAAGCACGGAGATGAGCTATAGAAGGCTTACGACCAAAGTAAACTTCGTAGGGAGTTTTCTGGAGTCTGTCGTTGATCCCGCTTCTATTCTGAGTATAGCAAGCCGTCACCAACGCTTCTCCCCAAAAACTCTGTCCCAAGCCGGATTCTGCCAGCATGAACCGGACCACTTCTTTCAGCGTCCTGTTCCTACGTTCTGCCAGTCCATTCTGCTGCGGTTGCCTTGGTGCAGATCTTTCATGCTTAATGCCAGCTTCCGCGCAAAAATCCATCAGCAGACTGTTGCAGAATTCCGTCCCATTGTCTGACCGTATCCGCTTGACCATAGCTTCTCTCTGTTTCTGTGCTTTGACAATCAAATCTGGAAGAATGACTTTTACTTCATCCTTGGATCTGAGAAGCTTTACCCATGTATAGCGCGAGTAGTCATCGACTACCACCAGCGAATAGCGTCTTCCTCCAATGGTTTGAGGTGCTACTGGTCCAAAGAGGTCCATATGCAGCAACTCGAGTACCCGACTGGTACTGGGGCAGACTGGCGACTGGTTCTTGAAGGACTTCTTAGTTTGCTTGCCCTGCTGGCATGCTTTGCAAATTCCTTCCTTCTTTAATCCTCCCTTGGGAAGACCTTCCACAAGATCATGCTTGGCTAGGTAGTTGATAGTTCTGAAATTCAGATGACTCAACCTCTTGTGCCACAGCCAGTTAGTTTCCATAGTACT
>JAPKLW010002141.1:41226-66903 GCA_026898455.1 Plectranthus barbatus
GTGGCATTAAATGCCGCATTAAATTCGTAGAGATGCATACGCAAGACCAATATTAAACATTTCCCGCTATTTCTGCGACAGCTGGCACGACTCTTGGACTTCAAGAGAACGTCAGTTGAGAGCTGGGACTCAACTGGTCATCAGTAGTATACGCCAGTCGCATACTTCCCCCTGCCAGTATGGCCTTCTTACCAGTTGACAACTGATACTCACAACTGGTTCCTGTGTACTTTGACAAATTGAGAGCTAGGACTCAATTTTCACCAGTCGTTGATATATCACCAGTTGTCTGCTGACAACTTGAAAGATTGAAAGAATTGAGAGCTTGGACTCAATTCATTCCGTATAATCTTCTCTTCACTTCCTCATCATTGCTTGGAATTGGTTTGGTGAAGATATCAGCCAGTTGATCTTCAGTTCTGATGTACTCTACGCTGATATCCTTCTTCTCGACATGATCACGTATGAAGTGATGTCGGATATCTATGTGCTTGGTCCTAGAGTGATGAACCGGATTCTTCGTTATGCACATAGCGCTGCTGTTGTCGCAATAGATGGGTACACAACCAGTGTCCACTGCATAGTCTTCCAGTTGTTGCTTGATCCAGAGAATTTGAGCACAGCAACTGGCAGCGGCAACATATTCAGCCTCAGTAGTAGATGTAGCAACTGAGTGTTGCTTCTTGCTAAACCAGCTGATTAGCTTGTGTCCTAGAAACTGACACGTACCACTGGTGCTTTTTCTATCTATACGGCATCCAGCAAAATCTAAATCTGAATACCCAATGAGTGTAAGCTCATCATTCCTGGGGTACCATAACCCAAGTGATTCAGTTCCTTTGAGGTATTTCACTATTCTCCTAGCAGCTTCCATGTGTGACTTCTTTGGATTGGCTTGAAATCTGGCACACACTCCGACTGAGTAGGAAATGTCGGGTCTGCTGGCTGTCAGATAGAGAAGTGATCCAATAATACCTCTGTAGCTGGAAGGATCAACCGATTCTCCTTCTTCATCAAGAAAGATCTGGCAACTGGTGCTCATCGGTATTCTGAGAGCCTTAGTCTTCTCTGGGCAATATTTCTGAATTAGGTCCTTGGCATACTTCCGCTGATTAATGAAAATCCCATCAGCTGACTGCTGGACCTGGAGTCCTAGGAAGTATGTTAATTTGCCCATCATACTCATCTGGAATGAGTTCTGCATCAGTTGAGAAAACTTCTCACAGAGAGACATATTCTTTGACCCGAATATAATGCCATCGACATATATCTGCACCATTAGCATATCATCAGCATCCTTGATAATGAATAGAGTCCTGTCGATCTTTCCTTTCCTAAATCCATTACTGATTAGGAATTGTGACAGCGTCTCGTACCAAGCCCGGGGCGCCTGTTTCAATCCATACAGGGCCTTTCTCAGCTTGTACACTTTGGTGCCTATTTCAAAGCCTGGAGGTTGTTCGACATATACTTCCTCCTTTAGCTCGCCATTCAAGAAGGCGCTCTTCACGTCCATTTGGAATACCGTGAAACCATGATACGCTGCATACGCAAGGAACAGCCGTATCGCCTCCATTCTTGCAACTGGTGCGAAGGTCTCGTCGAAGTCGATGCCTTCACATTGCTTGTAACCTTTGGCGACTAAACGAGCTTTGTTTCTGATTACAATGCCATTCTCATCTCGCTTGTTCTTGAAAACCCACTTGGTGCCAATCACTGACTGATGTGATGGTCTCTCTACCAAGTCTCAAACATTGTTGCGAGTGAATTCCGCAAGTTCTTCTTGCATGGCATTGATCCAATCGGCAGATTCTAGCGCAACTCCTATGGAAGTAGGTTCCTTTTGAGAAATAAAACAAGTCAGGAGCGCACTGCCGTGTCGAGTCTGAACAGAACCTTCTGGATCACCGAGAATAGCATCGGATGGGTGATTTCTCAGCCATTTGGGAAGATGAGAATCTGCTGGCGTTGGTTCTTCTGTCCTGATGACTGGTGCTTCCTGAACTTCACCAGTCGGAGCAGCAATTGCAACTGGTGGTTGACCTTCACCAGTCGGAACAAACTCTTCGTCAGCTTCACTCTCTGACTGATCTCCTGATCCTTCGGCGATAATTACCCCGTCAGCTGGTGCATCCACTCCAGCTGGTTCATCAGCTATTTCTGGTTCAAAAATTCCAGACGGAGTTCCCCCTGGATTATTGCCAGTTCCACTCAAAGAGATTGAGTGTAAGGTCTCAGCAAGGTCATTTGCATCACCGACCCTCCCGGATTGCTGATGGGCAACCGAGGATACTGGTTGTGAAGATGATCCAGTCATAGGTCTATTCAAACCAGTTGGTTGAGCATTGGAAGAATTCCTGCCCAACTGATCAACGACATCATTGACCTCAGGAACATCTTCAGCCAGTTGTCGTAATGTCCTGCGCACTAAAGTAGCTTCATCAAAAACAACATTGCATGTTATTTCCACAAGCTTGGTGGTCTTGTTAAATACTCTATAGCCCTTGTGAGAGGGATGTCCATATCCAACAAGGACACCCTCATCAGCCTTAGGCGAAAAAGCATTTAACTTCGACTTACCATTATTATGGATATAACATGGTGAACCGAAAGCACGGAGATGAGCTATAGAAGGCTTACGACCAAAGTAAACTTCGTAGGGAGTTTTCTGGAGTCTGTCGTTGATCCCGCTTCTATTCTGAGTATAGCAAGCCGTCACCAACGCTTCTCCCCAAAAACTCTGTCCCAAGCCGGATTCTGCCAGCATGGACCGGACCGCTTCTTTCAGCGTCCTGTTCCTACGTTCTGCCAGTCCATTCTGCTGCGGTTGCCTTGGTGCAGATCTTTCATGCTTAATGCCAGCTTCCGCGCAAAAATCCATCAGCAGACTGTTGCAGAATTCCGTCCCATTGTCTGACCGTATCCGCTTGACCATAGCTTCTCTCTGTTTCTGTGCTTTGACAATCAAATCTGGAAGAATGACTTTTACTTCATCCTTGGATCTGAGAAGCTTTACCCATGTATAGCGCGAGTAGTCATCGACTACCACCAGCGAATAGCGTCTTCCTCCAATGGTTTGAGGTGCTACTGGTCCAAAGAGGTCCATATGCAGCAACTCGAGTACCCGACTGGTACTGGGGCAGACTGGCGACTGGTTCTTGAAGGACTTCTTAGTTTGCTTGCCCTGCTGGCATGCTTTGCAAATTCCTTCCTTCTTGAATCCTCCCTTGGGAAGACCTTCCACAAGATCATGCTTGGCTAGGTAGTTGATAGTTCTGAAATTCAGATGACTCAACCTCTTGTGCCACAGCCAGTTAGTTTCCATAGTACTGGTGGCCACGAAGCATGAATCTGTCTTCCCGCTTTGCCAGTCAACGGTATAAAGTCCTCCGTTCCGAATACCTCTCAGCTTGATCTCGCCAGTCTTCTCATCCTTGATCTGGCATTCTGATTTATCAAAGGTAATTGTATATCCATTGTCGCACAGCTGACTGATACTCAGGAGGTTGTGCTTGAGGTTGGTAACAAGGGATACATTTCTGATTCTGACATCGTCCTTCTCGATGCAGCCCTTGCTGATAACTCTGCCCTTGGAGTTATCACCAAATATGACTGGAGGTCCCTTGACCTTGGTGAGTTCTGAGAACAAGAATTCTTCACCAGTCATATGAGCCGAGCAACCACTATCTAGGATCCACTCTCTCGACCTCTGAAGCTGTGTTGCATGACCTAGTTCCTGCAAGAAAGAAGTGGAATTCATTTAGGTCCCCGATCATCTGCGAGTCCTGCAGGGTTAGATCGCTGGATAATTCCTTTCGGAATCCAGACTTGAGTGATTTTCAGCTTGGTTTTACCCTTGCTGACATCATTAATAACCTTTCCCTTCCTTTAGAAGTAATGAGTGTGTTTGGTTTGGGAAGGTGTGGTTGTGTGTGTATCTCCTTTGGAAGTATGCTTCCGCTGAGAGCTTCGGAAATGTTTTTCCGGTTGTGTGTGTTGCCTTCGTGGTCTCTGGAAGTGTGGACCACCATGGCTAGCCTTCACAGCCCTTTGAGAAAACTTGTGATTGGGCTCAGGCCTCTGATAGGTATTCCTCCTATCAGGTATTATCCTTCTCTCAGAATTTCTCTGAGATTGGGATCCCTTGTAAGTATGCTGGTGACTGGCATACTTATGAGGTTGTGCGTGGATTCTCTTGACAGCTTGTGCTGGCTGTCGGATTCCACTGGTAGCTGACGCTGACTTCATTGCCTTGGAATTATTCAGCTTAGTCTGCGTCTTAGGGTGTGCTGGCGTCCTGTCAGCAGAGGATTTTGCCTGTTGAGGTTTTTGTCGTGATGACTCACCTATGTATCTGGTCTTATTATTCCTGTGCTGATTAGCCATACGGGACTGACTGGTATTACCAGCTGGTGCTGATGCATTTACCAGTTTGCCCTTACCCTTATGAGCTGTGAGTTCGGGTTGGTTTATGCTCAAATCCTTTATAAATCCCAACCCGGACTTATCAGTCGGCTTTCTCCAATGACTTAGAGCCTTTTCCAAATCCTTGGAGCCTTTATTCAAAAAATTTATTTTATTTTCTTGCTCCAGAACGATGTTGTGAAAATTATCTCGCTCAGTTTTTGCAATTTGAAAATTTTGAAGCAATTCAAAGTGAGTCTTTTTCAGAGTGGCTAGCTCTTCACCGATTGACCTCGATTTTTCAATCTCATTGGTCAAAATAGAAATCTGATTTTTCAGCGAGGTGTTTTCGCCAGCCAAGACATTCTTTATTTCATAAAATTTCAAAAATTCTTGTTGAAGAATGTCTATAGTGATAGCTTCTGAGTCGGAGCAATGCGACTCAGAATCATCTAGAATGTGTGGAGACATGATATGCAATGAGGGAACAGATTGTACCTCATCATCAGCGGCAAGTGCTCGTTCTGCCTCACTGTCAGCACATTCTTCATTTTCTTCCTCTCCGAATGCTACCATCAGCGCCAGTAGCGCTTCCTCTTCTGACTCTTCATCTGACTCATACTCTCCATCATCATGGTCAGGTATATCAGGAACCTCTGTCCTTGTCAGCATGGCCTTCGCAACGGCCTTCGATGCACGCTCTTCAAAGAGCTTCTTCAGCCTTTCCCGCTCATCTTTATCCACCTGTGGATATTCAAATTTAAGATGATCAGGGGATTGGCATTGATAACAAGCGCGGGGAGCTCTCTTGACGAATTTTCCATCAGTTGAGCTAAGAGAGACTCCCTGTTTCGACTTGGCTTTCTCCAGAAGAACAGCCAGTCTCTTCATTTGTTGCTCAAGGTCTGCGATAGAGCTCTCGCTGCCTTTTGAGTTAGATCCTGACGGGGATGGGATCTCTTTCTGCTGGTTGTGCGGCCCAGCAGGTCTGTCAGTGTGGAAAGGCTTCTTGTGCTTCCACTTGAAATCCCTCTTGACGAAGTAGGCTTCGTCTTGTGTTTTGATGCTGGGAGATCCAACGGTCCGAATGGCTTCATTTTTGTTCACCATTTGGATATCCCACTCATGTGCTTGGAGCTGAGCAAATAGCTCCTTGGGAGTCATCTTGGATAGATCCTTCTCCTTCAGAGACGTAGTCTTCACAAACCAGTCCTCCTTGGGCATCTTTGACAGGATCTTTGCATTGAGCTCTGCATTCGAGTACTCCTTGTCCAAAGACTTCAGCTCACTGACTATGGCATAGAATCTAGCCTCCATCTCCTTGATGGTTTCACCAGTCAGCATCTGGAATGACTCGTATTTGTCCACCGCAACTTGCAACTTGTTGCGCTTCATCTGATCAGTCTCCGTACAGAGACTATCAAGGTAGTCCCAGACTGCCTTGGCGGTGTCATATTGGAGGGCTTCCTCCATCAGCGGCTCTGGAAGAGATGATAAGATCATATCGAGAGCAACGGAGTCCAGCTGATTCCGCCTCCTGTCTTCAGCGTTCCATTCTTCTGGGGGCTTTGGAATCTCAGCAGCTGATTGATCTCCTAACTGGTGCCTCGTCTTGGTGATCTCGATCGGCCCTTTCTCCAGCACGTCTTTCATCTCCGGATGGACGCTTTTCAGCTGAATGAACGACCGCTTTCGCCATATATCATGCTTCTCCGGATTGTAGTTGAGCAGCTTCGGGACATTCATCTTGTGTACCTGAGCTAATCAACAGACAGAAAGAGTAGAGTGCAAGGAAACTTGGATCTCGGTCCTAAGCGACTCAGTGTACGACCAGTCTGGAAAGACCGACCGCGCCTGATACCACTTGATGGTCCCGGTTTTTCAGAGTATAACATGTTTCGATACGCAGCGGAAATAAAGTGAAAGTGTTTTCTTGCACGCTACTTACACTCAGCTGACAACTGGCAACTGGTCAGCTGGTGCTGGTTACTCAGTACGCAGCTGACAACTGGTCAGCTGGTGATTCAAGACTTAGAATATTTTAGCCTTGTTTGCACAGTTATTTATCAGTTTCAGGATATACTCCAGCACCTGAGTGCTGGGTTTAAAATATGAATGAAATGCAGAAAGCTGATAAATAACAAAGGATTTTATAGTGGTTCGATCAATCGATCTACGTCCACTCTCCAGTCGAAGCACTGGAAATTCCACTAAGAGTAATCAGGTACAGGTATCCTACGATCTATCTCTAGCTGGTGAATGCCTCGTCCACCAGTTCACTAGATCAACCGCTCCCGGTTGAAAGGCAAGAAACGGAGGAAGAATTACCAATTTATATCATTTATATGAATTTTATAATAATAACGCATCCTTTAAAAAAAATTCCATGTATATGGTTTAATAACTTTATTCTAAATAAATTACTACTTTATAGTAGTTTTATTATATTTATGAGATAGCAACACATAAGTATTGTATATAGATTTATTCAAAATAACCAATCAATAGTATAACTTCACTAAGTTTTTCATAAATTAATATCAACCCTAGATAAGATTTTTAAGTTCATGATTTTAGTATTTTTATTATGAATGCATTACTAATTTATACTAGTTTTTATGTTAATGATTTTAATATTTTTATTTAAAATAAATTACTATTAATGATATATTTTTTACATAACCAATGATATAATTTACAGAATCTTTCATAATAAATATTAAAACCTTTTATTTAAAAATAACCAATAATATTAAAATATCTTTTCTAAAAATATCTTATTTACAGAATAATGTTGACATGAGTTTTTGAATGTATTGTGTTTGCTATCATTTTGTAAATTAGTTGTTTATTGACTTTATATATATGATTTTTACTTGATATATCTACTCTTGAAATTGTAAATTTGAATAATAAATATAATGTAAATATTATTTATACAGGTTTTTATTAACCGTCGCATTTTATCCTTGATGCGCTCGCAATTGCATCCCGCATCATCGCATCGGGTTTTGGGGTCTCATCGCAACACCTCGCATCTCGCATTTTAAAACTAAGTTCTTAAATATTGAAGAATTAAATTGGGTTGTTCTGAGGGACTTCGCTGACTGCTCAATTCCTCAAGAGAGGTCGAATTCAAAAATTAATAGAGAACTGGATATATCTGATGCTTCGTGTGATGAAGATGCTGGCGACACCTTGCTGAAGTCCAATAACAATAAATCAAAAGGTATGTTTCCCCTCTCTTGTTTTGTATGCTTCTGTAGTTGAATCACTCTCCATTGCTTTTGACTATTGAGTTGACTGTATATAATAGCACCTGCTAAACAGTCATCTTGGACTCTTAGATTTATTGTATGAGATTGATTTTGTTCTGAAAGCTTATTATTTACTTTACTATTTGCTTTGAAGCTGGTTATTTTTCTTGAGTTGTTGTAATCTTTATTGATGTTTTTGCAATACATTAAAGCATGATTTAACATACTAGTACTCTCTTAGCTGATGTTAATAATCTGGTTGAATCTTAGGTCTGCTAATTTTTTGTTTGAATATAACTAACATAATTGTGAATATTAATTAGAGATAAGGGTCAAATTAACCCCTTAATTATAGTAATAAGGACACATTAGACCCTTATGACTATTTGAGTTAATTAGACCCCTCAATTATTAAAATGGACTCATTTAAACACTTTATGTTTTAGAGTTCCTGTTATACCCTCACTTAATAAGTAATTTATAAAATTTCTTAATCTAAAATAATAAAATAATAAATATTCAATTATAAAACCTGAATTCAAAAAATATATGAAAATAAAAATAAAGTAAAAAAATAAAAATCGACAAGTATTATTACTATGCCACTTAGAAAAGAAAGTCAAATTTGAAACATAATAGTATAAAATTAGAAAAAGAGAAGTAATAATAATAAAAATTCTAAAAAGAGTAGTAATATTTAATTGAGAATTACTTTAAGCAAAATTCTAACAAGAGTAATAAAAAAAAATGAAACACGTAAGCCTAAATAATTATCCCGTGTGTAGTTGAGTGTAGAAGAAATGTGAAGCAAAATTTGCAGCTTTCGGCTACTTACCCATACCTTAAGCCGCAAGCTTTTACTTTTCTAAGTTTTAATCATATTCGTGTGAGTAATTCCTACTTATATTAAAGAATTTTAGGCAAAGATTATTTAATATTTTTTAGAAGAAAAGTGTTTGATGTGTTTAGTTTCATTAAAATCATTATTATCGTTTAAGAAAAGTATAAATGAATAAAGCTATTATAAAATTCACAAAAATTTACTCATATATTCCAAAATTCAACTTTAATGATAAAGAACTCATACTTCAATCTTTCAAATAAATTAATAGTTAAAATAAAGTAAAATAGGATACTAAAACATTAATTTGGTGAAGCGTAATATTTTTGAAGAAGGTATTACATTTTGAAAAATATTTATTATTATTTATTGTGTAAATATATCTATATATATACATATATAAGTAAATAAAATAAATAGTTAAAAAATAGAATTGATGTAAATATAAGCAACTAAATGTGTATTCTAATTTAGGTTGACAATGGATAAATCATGGATGTTGAAGAATCGGCTGACTAGTGATTATGTGGCTGGAGTAGAGGTTTTCATGCAGTTTGCCACAGATAATGCACCTAATGAGTTCTTGATGTCATGCCCTTGCACAAAATGTGGAAATCTAATGCGTAAGAGTAAAGATGTTGTTAGGTTACATCTATTAAGTAATGGTATAGACTTAACATACCATACATGGATATGGCACGGAGAAAGATCTGCATCAAGTTACTCAGTGAACCATGGGGATGATCAATTAGGGAATCATGGTCATGATGTTTCTAAAGAACCGGTTGATATGGTACATGCTGCATATGAAGAAAATGATGATCCAAATAAGTTCATAGAATTACTCGAGGATGCAGAGAAGCCATTATATGATGGATGTACCAAATTCACTAAGTTATCTGCAATAGTGAAACTTTACAACCTTAAGGCGAAATATAGTTGGAGTGATGCGAGCTTTACAGACCTCCTCACTATTTTGGGTGACATGTTGCCTTGTCCTAATGAGTTGCCTCTAACTATATATGAAGCAAAGAAAACTTTATGTTCTTTGGGTATGGGATACGAGAAAATACATGCATGTCCGAATGATTGTGTCCTATATCGCAAGGAGTATGCTTGTCATAACAATTGTCCGACATGTGGTGCCTCGAGATGGAAAGAGTGCAGTAATTCTTCTTCAAAAAACTCTATTCCTTCAAAGATCCTATGGTACTTTCCACCAATTCCAAGATTTCAAAGAATGTTTCGTAACAAGGATATTTCCAAGGATTTAACTTGGCATGCTGATAGGAGGGTTAAGGACGGTCATCTACGTCATCCAGCTGATTCTCCCAATTGGAAAGTTGTTGACCATAGATGGGAAGAATTCCAAAATGAACCGAGACATCTTCGATTAGCATTGTCAGCTGATGGGATCAACCCTCATAGTTTGATGAGCTCGACTTATAGTTGTTGGCCAATTTTATTGACCATTTACAATCTACCACCGTGGCTTTGCTTTAAGAGAAAATTCATCATGCTTACTTTATTAATTGCGGGTCCCAAGCAACCAGGCAATGATATTGATGTGTACTTGGCACCTTTAATTGATGACCTTACACATCTATGGAAAGTTGGAGTTCCAACATATGATGCTTTTCGTGATGAAAGATTCTTATTAAAAGCTGTATTGTTGTGGACAATAAATGACTTTCCAGCTTATGGTAATTTGTCGGGCTCCAAAGTTAAAGGATACCATGCATGTCCTATATGTGGTGAAGACACTTGTGCGAAACGATTGAAACATAGCCGAAAAATGTCATACACTGGACATAGACGATTTCTTCCTCCAAATCATCCTTATAGGAGACAGAAGAAACTATTTGACGGGACACAAGAGTTTAGAACTGCACCAAAACCGATGAAGATGCAATTTTGCCTGTTCCGACAGATGAGTGCCATAGCGTTAGTGACAGTGTGGGATCACATGTTATTTGGCCAACACAACTATTGAAGTTTAAAGATGAGGTAATACAAGTTACTTATTTCAATTATATTTACTTTAATGATATTATCATGTTTTAAACATATATGAGGTTGATTATATGTAGAAAAAACAAAGCATAAAGAAAGAAGAAACAAAAGGATCAACAATATCATTATCTGTTGTGCCGAAGTCTCTTCGTGTAGAGTATTGCTATTGCAAAACATCACTTCAAGATATGAAGACTATTGTAATCAAAGTTGATGATGATCTCTTCGGTCATGAGCGTACACTTTATGTAGATTTTCAAGATGTTGAGCCTTTTTGTCAGTTGCTTCCAATATCATATATGTGTATTGGTGTCTACATTTGGTAAGTAAGATATATTTATATGATAGCTTATGAGTTTATTGATATTCATTAATATTTCAATATTTTAAGGTTCTTATTCAAGAAGATGCAAGAAATGAAAACAACTGAGAAATTCAGGTTTGTCGATCCATGTAATGTATGCTACATACCATCTACAAAGAATGATAAGAAATCAAGTCATGAAAGAATGGAACAAAGATCTCGATTCTTAGTACAAAGACTTGAGGGTACTTTACCTAATCAAATTGTACTGGTTCCATGTAATGTGGGGTAAGTTCAAAGTTGATTTCATTTTGGTTATATTAATAGTTAAGTATACTTATCTAAATTTATGGGCATTTTTATAAATGCAGAGAACATTGGATTCTTACGGTTATCGACCCATACAAAGTTGAGATCGGTATTTTAGATCCTCTTTATAATGGTATTCGCGATGGTACTTGGAAACAAGTTGTCGAAGTGTAAGTTTACTTTCCTTTATGTATATATTTTTAATTTTAATGTTGTAGATTTCATTAATATTTCTAATTTTTCGAATTGCAGAGCATTGAAGATGTTTACGACGACCACTAAACAAAAATCAAGAAAAACACCTAAATGGTCAATAATTAAGGTATGCAAACTTCATTGCATCATACATATAATAAACAATATATTAATTAATAGATTGGTTTCAAACGAAGGTTCCAAAACAACTTGATGGATTTCAGTGCGGATACTATGTAATGAAGTACATGAAAGAAATAATTGATTCTGATGTTGAGACGATCGAGGCATTGCAGTCATTGGTAATACTTAATTATCCTCAAATCAAATTTATAATATTGAGGTTTATTATCTCTTTATAATGTATGATCTTTTATTTAACAGTTCAACAATAGGAGCTACAACATTATGGATATTGATGATGTTCGCATGGAATGGGCCGATACAGTACAAGATTACATGTATGCGTAGCAAATTTGAGAAATATAAGACGATCACATTGTTTTTTGAATTGTGATTTTGGGATATGGATTGATTTTGAATATTTATGAGTGTTATTGAAGATGGGATGTTTGACACTTTTTTACATGATTAATAATAAGATCTTTGGTATATAGGAATATTGTTTTTGTATATTTGTGAGTTGAATATGATGATATGAATTTTGAACATTGTATTTTTTGTATTTAATTATATATTAATAATTGAAAAAATAAAGATTAATTGCAGCAGCTTACAACAATGGTGTCAAACCGTTGTCTTTTCTCCCATAAACAACAGTTTGAAACAGTTGTTATTTAGGAGAAAAGACAATAGTTTAAAACTATTGTCTTTTATGCAAACGACAACAGTTATAACCTGTTGTCTTACGGAGAAAAGACAACGGTTTTAAAGTGTTGTCTTTTCTATAATAGACAACAATTTTTGTAGTAAAGACAACGGTTTATAACCGTTGTCTTTTATATAAAAGACAACGGTTATAAACCGTTGTCTAATCAGAGAAAAGACAACACTTTTTTTTTAAAAAGACAACGATTTTTAACCGTTGTCTTTAGTAGAAAAGACAACGGTTGGAAAACCGTTGTCTTTCAGTGTATACTTTTAACAACACCCCCTACGACAACACTTCCGAATACTTTTTAACGGCATCATAGTAAGAACAAACATGTGTTGCTTAGTCAGGAGGATATACTCAATGCAGTATCTTCATTCATGGAAGTTTGGACCAATTAGAGGATTGAGAGCAAGTATATGATCGACAGTAGACATAGACATATCTGAAACAATAAAGAATCTTAAATAAGAACATACATGTAGATCTTCGAAAACAAATGCATTGAAAACCTTTTAATAAATCAAATACAAATGTTTTCCACTAATTGCCCAAGAGTTCCCACCGCAAGCGACACTCATAGACGTTTACGATGTCACCCTCAACCAGAACTGCGGGTTTTAAGCCTCAATCCATTTAATTTCACTACCATGTCAGGATGCTTTTGACACTAGAAATTAATAATTAGTGAAAACCTTAGACCAAGCCATCTCTCAAGAACAGAGATGCAATTCTTGCATTATATTCTAAGATGCTTCTAAGCAATTGACAACAAATTTAACTCCGGCCAAAAGAGACAGTTTAGCATGGCACGTAACCATACCGCACAGTCCTTAAAGCTTTTGTTATCTATAATTTAAATCAATCATAGAATACTTGTGAAAGAGATCTACGCAAGCTAGACTCGTAGATGTTTACGCAAAACCCTCCCACTATTCACATGATTTAAATTGTTTGTCCAGAAATCCCAACAACCGTACCCATGCACCTCTAGGAACTAGCAAGCTACACTCATAGACGTTTACTAGAACGAGAGATACACTTACAGCCTAGGACCGCTTTGTGGAGGTCTATTGATTCTAATAAAAAAATCCGCTTAGTATTTTTATTTTAAAAGGTTTCTTTATGCGCACATATAATTTCTTTGTCATTATATTTCCCAAATTTTTTGCATGTAATAATACAAGCCCACAAGTTCCCAAAATATAATCCAACAAGAAATTAATCACATAAGCATGCTTGGAAAGCTGTAAATAATAAAACAGTAAAATATGATTTTCCTATTATCTACACATGCTTAAATTAGCGCAGATAATAAATCACATATCATACGAGGACAATTAAGACAAACAAAAAAATTCCTCGTGTCCCCAAAAAAATAGAAAAAATAAATTCTATCTATTACAATTTGAATTTGAATTAATTTCGATAATCCCAAATCTTTTTCAAATCTTCCAAATCTTCAAGGGCCTCCAAAAATTGATCCACCAAATCTTTTTGGGATTTAGGCCTTTGTGATCTGATGATTTGCCCTAACCCTAATGCAAACCCTAGGGTTTACACAGGATTGCACAAACCACCAAAAACACGAGCCACCGCGACGGGATAGCATCAGCCGACGAAGACCGCCGCCGCGCACCTACCGTGCCGCGTGCCGCCGTCCGCCGTCGTCCTCGCCGGCCCTCCGTCGGCTCCGTCTTCGTTCTTCGTCCTTGACCCATCTTAATTCCAGATTTTGAAAAAAAAATACAGAATCTATTCTATTACAATTTTTCAAAATCTACACTAATCACGAATTTTCTCGTGATTTTACAAAAATAATTCAGCCCTACACGGATAAACCACCACGGGCTGAATTACACGGGTTGCCACGAGGAACAAAAACCAACATCCACAAAATAATAAATTCATACGTGCTTATCGAATTTAATTATGAACAATAGAGCCATAAATCAAAAACCTGGCTCTGATACCAATTGTAGGGTTTTCCCGTGAACCGAATCACCAAAACCAAACTGAACCGGATCAATTTATGGATATTGTGCACAATTAAATACATAATAAATCCTAGCATGCTCCTATGAATTTAATGCGATATTGTGGATTTGAGATTACCGTAATTCCATTGTCTCTGTACCGATCTTTTCCGTTTGAATTCCAAACTTCAATTCAACCACGCAATTCGATTTTGTCTGCGGAAACAGAAATTAGAATACTAATTTCTAGAGAAAATCAAATAGAAAAAAAAGAAGAAGAAAAGAAAATCTTGTTCTCCAGATCAGATCTTCAGATCTGTGTCCCGGTGCTGATCAGATCTACTACTGTTGAGGACTCCGTAGATCTGTGGCTTGAGCAGGACCAGAATTCGAAAATTCTCCTCCTTTCTCTTCAGAATCGGCGCCTCCCTCTCTCTCTCTCCTAGGTTTAGTGTGTTTCAACTGTGTTAAAACTTATGAGAGAGAGCTGTCTATTTATAGACCTAGGGTTGTAAACCCTAATGGGCTCCTGGGCTCAATTCAGCACACTTGTTGGGCCAGACTTGGGACCTAATGCAAATAATAAAATGGGCCTATAAATTAATTAATTCTCATGTCCACAACCCAGGACACAATTAATTATTAATATTAATTCTTTTTCACCACATAATTAATAATTACCTACCCCTTTATTACCACGTTATGAGAACGGGCTGCATTAATTGAGAATCCCCATATTTAAGATTACCGGACATCCATTAATTAATCGGAGCATCTGACAAGCTCTAACTACAATTAATTAATATCTTATAATTTCTGAGTAGTACCACTCAAACCTTATCACTCGTGCCTGAAATTAATCAGCCTGCAGGACTTTGGCACGATGAATGTTATTGAGCTCCTCAGGGAATGTCCCCATCCTATTACTCGGATGTGGTTACCTAAACCCAGTCTCAGGAGGTACTACACGAACTGTTGTTACCCAAGATGCGGATATACGAGCATGTTACTTAGGCTCTCCACCATGGCAAGTCAAAGCAACAGTCAACCCGTGCAAACCCCTGAACCTTCGTTAGGGTTTGGGCTCAATCAATATAACGAGATCTTGTATTCGCTGATGTCAAACAGACAAATACATCTCACTGCGGTCCATCAATACGCCATCTCTGCGTACTCGCATGTCAAGTAACCAAGACAGACTACTTATTCCGACAATGTCGCAGCCATCCGGACAGATGTATCCCCATACACTGTCTCGGCTGTGATCAGGTTTATGTCTCACTAGGTCAAGTGATCATACTGTCTTCTGCAATCTACAACACGCCGTATGAATGTCCCTATCGGTGAGACAAGAGGATACCATTGTTCATACATGTAAGATTGTTAACAGATAGGAGAAATAAATTGTTGTTTACTCATTATAATAAATGCTTTCAGTATACAAAACCCATCATCTGGGGCATCTCATCCTTCTTTGAAATATTGCCCATCCTCTGGCACCTGTCACAGTTAGAAACAAAGGCCTTGCAATCGCCATGAATGGTCGGCTAGTAGAACCCACTAGAGAGGACCTTGAAGGCGGTCCTGTTGGCAGCAAAGTGGCCACCGCTGGGAGAGGAGTGACAAGCATCGATGATTTTAAAGAACTCAGGCTGAGGGACACACCAGCGGATAATGGTATCGGCACATCGGTGCCACAGGTACGGATCCTCCCAATAGTAAAATCGGACCTCCTTCAGAAATCTCTTCCTTTCCTGTGGGGTAGACTCCGGAGGGGGAACTCCACTCACCAAGTAGTTGGCATAGTCAGCATACCAAGGGGTCTTGTTGAAATAATACTCCTTGAGGTCCCTGTCTCTGCATACAAAGACCTGTTCATCAGGGAAGGTCTCTTGGATCCTCAACTTCTGGTCATCCCCCTCAACCGGATACTCCAACCTGGAGAGATGGTCGACAATCACATTCTCACAGCCCTTTCGGTCCTTGATCTCCACATCGAACTCCTGAAGCAACAGGATCCATCGGATCAATCTTGGCTTGTCATCCTGCTTAGCAAACAAAAATTTAATGGCAGCATGGTCAGTATAAACAGTAGTTTTCGACCCTATCAGATAGGGCCGAAATATATCAAAGGCATACACAACAGCAAACATCTCCTTCTCTGTGGTGGTGTGATTGCATTGGGCAGGGTTCATGGTCTTGCTGGCATAGTGAATGACATGAAAGAGCTTCCCCTTCAGCTGTCCTAGAACCGCTCCAACTGCAAAGTCGCTAGCATCACACATGAGCACGAAGGGCTCATCCCAATCTGGAGAAGTGAGGACTGGAGCAATCACCAATGCCTTCTTCAACTGCTTGAAGGCCTTAAAGCACTTTGCATCAAAAACAAAAGAAAGATCTTTCTCAAGAAGATTACAAAGGGGTCTAGAGATTTTAGAAAAATCATGTATGAATCTACGTTAGAACCCGGCATGGCCTAGGAAACTCCGAACTCCCTTCACATTGAGTGGTGGCGGCATCTTCTCAATTGCTGTGGTCTTGGCCTTGTCAACTTCAAAACCTTCAGAGGACACCCGGTGTCCTAGTACAATTCCTTCCTTCACCATGAAGTGGCACTTCTCCCAATTTAGACACAGGTTTGTCTCAACACACCTCTCCATCACTGTAGCTAAATTTTGCAAGCAAACATCAAAAGAGCTACCAAAGACAGAAACGTCATCCATGAAAACCTCCATAATGTGCTCAATAAGATCATGAAAAGTAGACATCAAACACCTTTGAAAAGTAGCAGGTGCATTGCACAAACCAAAAGGCATTCTCCGGTAGGCAAAGACTCCATATGGGCAAGTGAAAGGCGTCTTATGCTGATCTTCCGGGGCCACTGCAATTTGGTTATAACCAGAATAACCATCCAGGAAACAGTAGTAGGGATAACCTGACAGTCTGTCAAACATCTAATCAATGAAGGGTAGAGGGAAGTGATCCTTGCATGTGGCAGCATTCAGAGCTCGGTAGTCGATGCAAAACAACCATCCTGTGACTGGTCTCATCGCCACCTCTTTGCCATCCTCATTCTTCACAATCTGCATTCTCCATTTCTTGGCCACAACCTGTGTCGGACTCACCCATTGGCTGTCGGAGATGGGATAGATCATCCCATTATCTAGAAGCTTCAGTACTTCCTTCTTCACGACCTCTTACATTGTAGGGTTAAGTCTTCTTTGAGCTTGTCTTTTCGGCTTAGCGTCTTCTTCCAAATTGATCCTGTGCTGGCATATGGTTGGACTGATTCCTTTGATATCTGCCAGTGTCCATCCAAGAGCTGACTTGTGGTCCCTCAAAACTCGTAGCAGCTTCTCCAACTCTGTAGAAGTAAGAAAAGATGAAACAATTACAGGATAAGTATTGTCAGGACCCAAATAAGCATATTGTAGATGAGAAGGAAGAGGTTTCAGCTCCAAAACAGGTGGTTCGAGCTGTTTTTCAGCCTCTGGGACGGCTGTGTCGGTCGACACAACATCTCTGTCGATCGAAACAGAGGCTACTTGCTTCTTCTTCTTCTTCCTGCTCTGCCTGTCGACTGAGTGTTTTTCGGCTTCTCTGTCGATCGACACACTCCCTGTCGATCGACAGGGAGGTGATTCTCCAGCATTCGACACAACTGCTCTGTCGAGCGAAACAGAGGCACCCGCTCGAATTTTTTCTCCTTCTTTCACAAACTGGATCGGCAGAGGCTCCCTTTTGTTCTCCTTTGCCCTGGGCAACTCCTCCTTCACATCTAGCTCCACAGTAAAGTCCAGAAGCTCGTCACAGGCTTCATCACGCTCTGAAAAGGAAAATAAAGAGTGGTGAAGACATTGTTCTAGATAATCAGTTTCAGAATGAATAGAAAGTAAAGGGGAAGAAATCATCGGATCAAAACTGTCTATCACATGACATTCTTCTTGGTAGTTCCCATCATCATGTTTTTGCATAGATTTCAAAATCTCGAAGGTCACAGACTCATTGTCGACTCGGAATGTCAGCTTCCCATCTCGAATATCGATTAGGGCTCTTCCGGTCCACAGAAATGGTCTTCTCAGAATCAGCGGGATATTGTGATCCGCCTCCATGTCCAAAACAAAGAAGTCAACCGGGAGTATGAAGTCTTTAACCTTCACCAAGACATCCTCCACAATTCCTCTAGGATAAGAGACTGATCTATCAGCCATCTGAAGAGTGATGGTAGTCGGCTTGATATTTCCAATCTCCAGTCTCTTGAAAATGGACAACGGCATCAGATTGATGCTTGCTCCAGAATAGCAAAGCACCTTGCCGAATGTCTCTCCACTAGGGGTGGGAATAGGCTGGGCTAGGCTGGGCTTTGGTCTCGAAGGCCTGGGCCTGCTATAACTTGAAGAGGCCTGGGCCTGGCCTATTATCTATAGTAGGCTTTTTTGTAAGCCTAAGCCTGACCTTTTTAATGAAATAGGCTTCATTTTTAGCCTGTATAAAGCCTATTGGAGCCTACTTAAAATTTATAATGTATATTTTATTTTTAAATTATAAATATATTATGTTATTTCAATAGCAAATACATTTAATAATTTAGACAAATACATCATTTAGTAACAAATAACTTATTTTTTATTCATAAATAATAAATAAATTTTTAAGCCTAGATAATAAATATATTTAATTAATTAATTATATAATATATGATTATTTTAATGGGCCGGCCTGTTAGGCTTAGTAGGCTTATTTTCGAGCCTGAGCTCGGGCCTGCTTAGCTAAATAGACTTTTTAAATAGCCTAAGCCTGGTCTATTTACGAAATTTGTCTGGCCTGGCCTGACATGTGGTAGGCTAGGCCGTAGGCCCTTGTCGGGTAGCCCGGTCTATTCCCACCCCTACTCTCCACCTATAACACAAGAAATAGTGAATGAACCCGGATCCTCTCTTTTCAGAGGCAGCTTCTTCTGAATGATAGCATTGCATTCCTCAAACAGGTTCACCGTCTCGTGCTGCAGCATAGGTCTCTTCTGAGCGACCATATCCTTCAGGAATTTGATATACCCCGACATCTCCTGTAGAGCTTCCACGAGAGGGATATTGATGTGCACCTTCTTCATGTTCTCTAAAAACCGTGCATACCTCTCATTCACCTTCTTCTTGGCAAATCGTTGCGGAAACGACATCAGGGACAACTTTTCTCCGGGACCCGGCGATTGTGTCGATCGACAGGGCGGCTGTCGATCGACAGGACCTCCTGAATCGACTTCTGGTTCTGGTCTTCTATTTCGATTGATAGGATTTCTGTCGATCGAAACAGAGGATTCTGTCGCGGGTTCCTCCTCCTTTTCACTTTCTTCTTCGGCCTCAGATTCGACCTGCTTCTGTTCGGGTCCTTTGTAAAACTTGCCACCCCTCAAAGTGATGGCATTGACCTGATTTCTCTGATTCTTCGGGTTTGCCTGAGTGTTGCTCGGTAGTTGCCCTTGTTTATGTTGTGATCCAAGGGATGCGGCAATCTGGCTGACCTGTGTCTCTATAATCTGAGCATGTTTCTCCACTATATTTACTTTGGAGTTGATTCTTTCCACTTCTTTCTCCAAATTCCCAACTCTTTTATCGGACCCTTGCATGAACTTGGCCAGGATTTCCTCAAGGTTCAGCTTCTTCTTTGGCTCCACAATTTCTCCATTCTCCACATTGAATCCAGTGGGAGGTTGCTCGGCAGCATCAGGATTTGAATATGAGAAACCTGGGTGATTCCTTGCCCTGTTGGAATTGTAGCCTTGGTTGTACCCCTGATTGTAGCCCTGATTTTGTGAATATCCTCCTCGGTTATTATTCTGATAGCCACCTCTTTGGACAAAATTGACATCAGCGACATCAGTCTCACAAGAAGTGGACGGAACTGGATCGACAACAGCAATGGTTTGTCCAAATTCCATCTTGGCAAAGTCCTCTCTCAGATTCTTGATCTCTCCCAACAAATCCACTTCAGGTTTTGCTACCTTCTCCACACCTTTAACTGGTTCTTTGTGGCTGCTAGACCATCTTTGACTGTTAGTTGCCATATTTTGAAAGAAGGTCATGGCTCTCTTGGGACCCTTTGTCATCACGGAGTCCCCCAATGTGGAATCCACCAGCTCAACAGTCCTTTCATTCAATCCTTCGTAGAATGTCTCAGCTTGATCTGCCAAAGACAACCCGTGTCCAGGGCATACTCTCAGCAACTCTTTGTATCTCTCCAATGCCTCATAAAAATTCTCATCGTGTCTTTGAGAAAACCTATTGATATCCTTCTTCCTTTGCCTGATGACACTTGGGGAAAAGAAATTCTCCAAGAATGCGTTCCTCGGTTCCTTCTAAGTGTTGATGTTGGTTTTATCCAGAGCTAGAAAACCATGACTGGGCCTTGTCTTGCAGAGAAAAGGCAAAGAGCCTTATCTGCATGGCACTTTTGCTGACTCTATTGATCTTCACAGTGTTGCAGAGCATGATAAATTTGTCAAGATGAGCATAGGGGTCCTCAATAGCTCGGCCCCCATATTGATTCTACTGAACCATCTGTACCAAACCAGTCTTCAGCTCAAAATTATTGGCATTGATGTCAATGCTGAAATCAGTTTTCAGGAACTTAGGTCTGTATCTCTTTTGGATAGCATCTTCATCCTCGTCAGCATCAAACCCTAGATCATCATCCTCATCTTCATCATCTGAAGACTCTCCGGGTGGATTATTGCCCCGAGGATTCCTATTGTTGGCTCTTTCCTGCTCCAACATAATCATGCGCTCCCGCATGGCTTGCATCTCTCTCAAAAGTTCTACTGTCTGCTCGGGAGTAAAGATGGGGATATTCTCTTGATTTTCATCAGCCATCTTGACGGTTTCACTACTGGAAGTGGCTTCCTCTCGGTGTCTCCTGCTGTTGTTTCTTCTGCTCGTAGCCTCAATTTCAGGGTCGATTGGAATCGGTGCCTTACCACTCCTCCTTGTGTGCATTAACTACCTGAAAACAAATCAAGGGAAGAGTGAGTAAACACGGAACAACAAACAAACTGAAATAAATTAACTAACAAACGAATTAAACGAAAAAAAGAAATAACTGAAAAACGAACTCTCTATCGATCGACAGACTTTATGTCGATCGACACTGCTGCAACGACTCTGTCGATCGAAATGCAGGCTGTCGATCGAAACAGAGAGTAATATTTAAAGGAAAAACTGGAGAAAATTTTAAAGCAAAATAATAAGAAAATCCTGCAAAACTGAAAGGGAAATTAAAATTAACATTACAACTTAAATCAACAACCCTAAACAGATTCAATAACAAGATAATTCTAAACAATCCCCGGCAACGGCGCCAAAATTTGATCACTATTTTTTAATGATACTTTATAGAGCAGTGACAAGTTTAAATTATCGATCCCACGGAGATTGTAAAAGCGAACATCTCATGTACTGAAACATTTGTTTTCGGTTTGTTGTCTAAGTAAATAGAAATTTGAAGGGGTTTTGAAATTTAAAACTAATTTTGCAAGAAAATTAAATTAAAGCAGAGATTAAAATTGGGTTTTAAACACTTAGAGAAAAGATCAGATTCCAGGGCAAGTTCATGTCAAGGATAGCATGCAAGGAAATTTCATCGATCAATTTAAAATAAAGATTTAGGTGGAAACATCAGGAAAATATTACAATTTCCAGGGTTTGGCAATTCATAAAGTAGATTGTCAATTTCCTATATCCTTTCGGTCTAACAACTCCCAAAAATATCAGATTTATTCCTATAGATTAAATTTCTCTTCTCAGACATAATTTAAAATTCATATTATCAATTCTTAAATCCATTAATCAATTTTCACTTTTCAGTCTCAAATTAAGTAATTATGAAAACCTAATCAAATGGCCAATTTAATCAGATTAAGAAAAAGCACAAGAATTGATAAACCAATTAAAAATATTGATCGATTTAATCACCTAAACATGCATCCAAGACAATCACATAAACCCTAGAATCTGAATAAAGGGTTACCTACACATATTCATGTTAAACAAAAATATGGAAAGATAAAACCTGTAACAAAACTTCATAGAGAAAACAAGCCTTGATATTGCATCCAATCTTCAAAAGGTTCGATCACAATCCTCACCACAATTCGAAAGCAATTCAAGAGCAAGAAAAACTCTAGGTTTTAGGTCTCAAAAGTGGCATAAGTCTTTAAAATCGCCTAAACAAAACAATATATACTAGGTTTAATTGTCCCAACATGGAAATAACTTAAAAACATTAAATTCCGCTAGCTTTACCCGAATTTTGATCGACACAGTTTCTGTCGATCAAAATAGGTCCTCAACTTCGAACACTTGAGTGGCCCAGTCGACTGCCTGCCTCCGAGGTTTCTGTCGATCGACAGAATTTTTGTCGATCGACAGAACTGTCTCTCTTGTCGATCGGCTTGAATTTTCAACGAGCTCAACCTTCCTCTGTATTGATCGACACAGTTTCTGTCGATCGAAACAGAGCACACGACCACAATCTCTCTTTTTCAGACTTAGTCAATTCTTACTCCCAAAACCTGCATTTTTGAGCATAACAAACAACTTAGGTATAAAACTAATACGATGCTCAGAAATTAAAGTAAACGTACTATAAAATCATCAAAACAACCTAAAAATCCATTGATAAGTGAACGAAATAGCGCACTTATTTGCGGGGAAATCGAGTCGAATGGCTCGTTCATAACTTTCGTCCTGCGGGTCGGTCAATACTTTTCCAGCCCTATTGCCATGTACATTGCTAGCATCGTCGATCCTTAAGGACCACAGACCAGCAGTGACGTCGACGCGGGTCATACTGGCGACTTTGTTTTTCACTTTGAGCTGCAAGTTAGTGGAGAAATTGGCGACGAAGTCAGCTAAAACCTGTGACTTGATGGCTGTTCGAGGTTCATACTGGATACCATGACCACCGATCTCGAAGACCCATTTGAGTAGTCGACCCGAGAGATCGGGCTTGGAAAGTACGACACTTATAGGATATGCGGTGACCACCTTGATAGGATACGCCTCGAAGTAAGGACGTAGCTTGCGAGCGGCGTTCACGAGTGCCAGTAAGAGCTTCTCTAGCGCGGTGTACCATGTTTCGGCATCTAGCAGAGATTTGCTAGCATAGTGTACTAGGTGCTGCTTGATGTCGATTTCCCGTATTAGGATTGCTCCGACTTCGTGCTCGGATACCGACAGGTAGAGTAATAATGTTTCGCCGTCAATGGGTTTGGAGAGCAATGGTGGACTGGCCAAGTAAGTCTTTAATTCTTCGAGCACTCATGTGCACTCTTCTGTCCATTCGAACCGCTTTTCTTTACGAAGTGTGTTGAAGGAGTGGGTCCGTTTGGAGTATCGTGATATGAAGCAATTGAGGGCGGTGAGGTGCCCGGTAAGTTTTTGCACCTCTTTTGGCATCCTAGGGTGACCTATATTATGAATGGCCCTGATTTGTGTGGGATCAGTTTCGATTCCCCTCTGGGTCACTAAGTACCCAAGAAACTTGCCAGAGGACACCCCGAATGAACATTTGGCCGGGTTTAGCTTCATGTTGTATTTTTTCAATGTTTTAAAAGCATCTTCTAGATGGTGCACGTGAGTTTGCGCTCTGAGCGATTTAACTAGCATGTCATCTATATAGACTTCCATTATCTTGCTGATTTTTTCTTGGAACATGGAGTTCACTAGGTGTTGGTAGGTTGATCTGGCGTTCTTCATTCCGAATGGCGTCACCTTTTAGCAGTAGATGCCCTGGCTGGTGATGAACGCGGTTTTTTCTTGATCGTCTGGGTGCATTTGTATCTGATTATACCAGAGAAGGCGTCCATGAAATTTAGTAACTTATGGCCGCCTGCCGCGTTGACGATGGCATCGACATGTGGTAGAGGGTAGGGATCCTTTGGACATGCCTTGTTGAGGTCCGTGAAATCGATGCAGACCCGGTTTTTGCCGTTCTTTTTCTTCACGACGACCACATTGAAGAGCCAAGTGGGGTAGTGCACTTCTCGGACTGATCCGATATCAATGAGCCTCTGTACTTCCTCATTTATGACATGGTTTTTCTTCGCGGAGGACTTTCGCCTTCTCAGTTGTACGGGTCTACAATTGGGATCGACCTGTAGGCGATGCTTGATGATTGAGGGATTGATTCCTGTCATGTCCCGGTGCGACCAAACGAACACGTGTGCTTTATGTCGGAAGAAGTCCACGAGTGCATTCCTGATATCGGGGGAGAGCTCCACTCCGATGAAGGTGGTGCGGGTCGGTTCGGCATCATCGATGACTTCTTCTAGTTCCTCTGCTTTAGGTCGAGTCGAGGCGTTCGGTTGCTGATCGTGCTATTGTGCGCACATAGCTTTGAAGCTGGCGTTGTAGTAGTCTCTCGAGGTTTTCTATTCCCCTCTGATAGTCTGAACCCCCCAAGGTGTCGGGAATTTAAGAACTTGGTGGTAGGACGACGGGAATGCCTTGAGTTCGTAAATCCATGGTCGTCCCGAAATTGTGTTGTGCGCGGAAGTAGTGTCCACCACTTGAAATTTCACGTCTAGGTTTAGTCCACCGCAATACATTGGCAAAGTGACTTCTCCCACAGTCTGCTGTCAGTCACTGTTGAAGCCGTAGAGGGTCATCGTGATGGGCTCTATCTTGCTCATGGGGATCTGCATCTGTCTTAAGGTCCAGAGAACATGATGTTTGTCTAGCTCCCATTGTCGACCAACAACCTCTTTACTTGGTAGTTTGAGATAAGGAGCGAGATTACAAGCGCATCGTGGTGTAGATGGACGAGGTCCGGTGTGTCATCGCTTGGAACTCAATGGTTTCATGTTCTGGCTTGTAGGTCGCAGCGGGGGCTCCTTGATGTAGGGCTCTTCGCGCCCTCTTTGCGGCAGATCATCCTGCTGACCTCTGACCTTCCTGTGATGACATGTATTGTTCGCTCGGGCTGCGGAGGCTGGTTTTGTGGTCCCGCATTCTCGGTAGGGTTAGTTTGCCTTCCCCTCGTCCAGGTGTTCTTGCCCTAGTTGTTTAGGTACTCTGTGAGGAGTCCTTTCTTTAGCATTTCCAGAACTTCTAGGCGAAGTGCTTGGCACTCCTCGGTTTTGTGTCCATGGTCGTTATGGAAGCCACAAAACTTCTTTGTGTCGCACGTTTTAGGGTCTGACTTCATCTTCCCCAGCCACTTCACCGCGTTATCGAGGCCTTTGAGCACGTTGTTGACTAAGAAATTCTGATCGATGCAGAGGTTATACGGCACCGAAGATACTTCGCCGATTCTCGGTGTTTGACTGTAGGGATGCTCCCGCCTTGAACTACGGTCATTCATGTAATCCCTCCGATCTACATACCTCGAGTTAGAAGGCTCGGTTCGGGACCGATCCCTACTTTGTGTGCCGGCTAGCTCGTATGCCCTTTGCTCATTCATGCGCGCGATTCGGTTTGGTTCATCCTCTTCCTAGTTAATTTCGGCCCAGGCCTGGGAAAGGACTGAGTCCATATCGTAGCAGGGATGATTGG
>JAPKLW010002141.1:66913-113870 GCA_026898455.1 Plectranthus barbatus
CCAGGCCTGGGAAAGGACTGAGTCCATATCGTAGCAGGGATGATTGGTCAGATCACGGTAGAGCTTCGAAGTCACATCTAATTCGTTCTTGAAGGCAAAGACCGCGGTCAAAGGTGGACAATTTGGTATCGAGGCGAGCTCCTGATTGAACCGACCTATATAGGACCTTAGTGATTCCCCCTTTTTGATGCGTATGTTGTTGAGTGCATCGAGGTGTTTGGCTATGTGTCTGCAGTTTGAATATTATTTTCTGAATGCCATATGTAGCTCCGAGAACATAGAGAAGGAGTTCCTTGGAAGGTTCACGAACCATTGGAGTGCGGGTCCTGTGAGACTAGAACCGAAGCTCTTACACATACAGGCTTCGCGAAGGTCAGCGGGATGGACGTGGTCAGCTTCTTCTGCTTGTAGAGGGCCACGTGATCCTCAGGGTCGGTCGTTCCATCGTACAGTAGGAACGAAGATGGTGTGAACTTAGCCGGTACGTCAGTGTTGGTGATGTCGGGCGTGAATGGTGAGTCAGAATAGCTGTCATGAGGTATCATGGCGTCTGGTGGTATCGCGCCCGGAATCCTGGTGAGTAATTTTTCAAAATTTGCCATCCGGGCTTCAAGTCGCTTCTCGTACTCGCTCCTCGAGTCAGGCATTCTATGCTGCTCGGTAGGAAAGCGCCTGGTCAGTTGTATCGTGGTCGCTGCCAAGGCGTCGCGCCCGGGGTTCTCTCCATTGGGCGGGTCGACATTGATTACATAATCCAGCTCCTGTGCGAGGTTCCTACAGGTATCGGTGTGTCTGTCGCCCGTGGGAGGCTCTTCGACGATCAATTGATTCCTTTGAGCTTGTTCATTTTCCTGGCAGAGCTGATGATTCTCTTTTCGCAGCGAGTGATTTGTGGCATGCAACTCCATAATTCTAGTGTCCATCTCCTTCACGAGTTTTTTGTTCTCTTCGGATTCCCTGGCGAGGCGTATCAGTACGACATTCAGCATATCTGGGGGAACGGCCTGTGTACCGCCGGTTTGTAGAGTTCGTCGGACCAGCTTATCTATAGGGACAAGCTCGTGAGTTCCACCGGATCCGGTCGGGGGGGTCTCGTTCTGATTCCCACCTTGGTTTCCGGTTCTTTCATTGTTACCTGCCATTAAATCAGAAGAATAGCCCCAAGAGCCCCACGGTAGGCGCCAAATGTTGAGGTTCAAATTTCAGGAAATAGGAGCTCTTGGAACTTTGTCAGATAATAACAAGCAACAACAATAAAAATTGGAGCTAGTCTAAAGGAAAACAATAATTAAACGTTTGAGATTTCAAGCGTGAGTATATTATTGAATCTGTAGAAAAATCGGCAGCGTTACAGCGTAGTTTTTTATGAGAAAAACGATACGAAATTTGGAATCTACACCTCTATTTATAGGCGACGTGAGATGAGATACTGCCTACACTAACCCTAGAACTGGACGGTTACTGCTCGCCGAAAAGTCAGGAATGGCTCCTGAATATTCGAGATCGGTTATGACTTCTATCGATCGCGCTCCGCCAGGCTTCTAGCGCTTCTTCGTCAGACTCCTCGACATCGATCTCTTCAGCTGGTCAATACCGAGGCGTCAAACGGGTCGATGAAGATCCCCAGAGTTAGGCGTTTTCATGCCTTCCATCACTCCAGGTGGGCCTGATGCTATGGTCTTATCACCGCTTGAGCCGATGCACATATCGAGCCTGGGCCTCGGGGGCCTGGCCCCAACAGAACTAAAATGAAAAGAGAATTCTAAACTTTAAGTTTAAAAAAATAAATTTAAGAAAGAATAAAGTTGATGAGAAAATGAGAAATCAATAACAAATACATATACGAGCAATCTTATCTGGTGGGAACAGTTATCCTAGGTTGCATCAAGAAAGATTAAGTTTATATTCAAGCCATTTGAGGGAAAAGAAGAATTAATTATGTCACATAATAGAAGATCAAAGTGAGTAGACCACATACATAAAAAAATAAAAATCATCTTGATGAGTGTGATAAATATTTTTTAAGTAATAATCATAGAAAAAGTGATCAGTATTGAGCATTCTATGGTGACAAGTAATATATATCTAATATATTGTTCATAAACATGATGAAATTTAGGAAAAATTGGGGAATCCTAAAACAAGACTATGGGCCTCTACCTTTTGTTAGTTTTTAAGTATTTGCATGAGTTTTCACTTTTTATGAATGTAAGTATGGTTGTGGGCCTAAGCAAAATGTTAGTCTGGCCAAGTTTTAAGCAAGCACTGAGTCCATCATCTACAGAAGCAGGCCTGCTAGTTGATGGCAAGTGAAAAGGAAAAGTAAGTAATTTCAAAAAATTAAAGATGATTTAAAAGTGGATATGGAAGAATTGTGTAATGAATGGGAAGGAGTGGTGCCATAAAGTGAGAAATAGGCAAGGGTGGTTCTTGAAGGTGATGATGAAGAATAGAATAGAAGTGGTGGTGGGAGTTGAAATAAATATGATAGTGATAAACATGTTTGTCCGATCACCAATCTTGTCTTGTCATATATCTCTCTCTTCAATCTTCATTCCATTTCCATTTCCATTTTAATTTCCACCACCATATGTATTCAATTCTTGCATGGCAACAGGCTTCCCCACTATGGACTAAATCACATATTGATATCTAACACGTACGACAAAATACCAGCCACTGGGTGGCAACAAAAATAAGTTGTTGTTAGATGAGTTTGAATCCCATTTTTACAAATGGGCTACTAATCCCATTCTCTATCTCTTTCAATAATTCTCTCTCTCTTTTTTTTTTTTTCTTTTTTTTTTTTTTTTTTTTTTTTTTTTTTTGTGGAGTGACTTTAATTTAGTCAGCTTGCAGCTTGACCTGTTTATTTGTACTCATGTACATGTTTGACGATTCATTTTCATGATGGGACATTCTACTCATTATTCCAAAACCCTACTATATATTTTTTTTAAATATTTTAAACACCCAAAAAAAAAATTAACCACATTCAAAAATTACCTATTTTCGACTTTTTGGACATTCGGTGGCGGGTGGGGGGAAGTCGGTGGGGTGGGGGGTGTGGGAAGAGAGAAAGTGGGTCGGCACCGACACCGACCCACTCTCATGATTTTTTTTTTGAATTTTTGTTAATTATGGTCGGTATCGGATTTGTGTCATGGCCCGACATCGACCTTCTCTCTCCTCAATAGGGGTGGCAAATGGGTTGGGTTCGGGTCTGCGGGTCGGGTTGTGACCTGATAATAACAAGCAACACGCCAACTCGAACCAGACACGTATATTTTTGTAGGTCATAAATATCAACCCGAACCCGACCTGTTTATCTCCGGGTCGACCCGAAACTGACCCAAAATGACATGTTTAATTATTTTTAAAAATGTATTAATTAATTTAAAAATTAAAAAATTGTGATAATTATTTTAAAAATTAAAAAATTGTGTTAACTATTTAAAAAATTTGATTTTAGGCTATATTATGTAATTATATTTCATAAATAATAATAATAATTAACATTATTGGTGGATCAAATTGGTTCGCGGGTCAACCCGAGATTGACCCGAACTCAACCCAAAAATTAAATGGGTTAGACGGGTTGACCCGAAACTGACCCAAAAATTAAATGGGTTAACCCAGCCCATTTTTCTTGTTGGGCTCGTGTCGGGTTGGAGATTGCTGCTTCTACTCCTCAATAGTAGAATTTTAAAAAATATCAGAATATGCAGTGAATATTTTGTAAATAAATATAATATTTAAGATATTTTCAATAATATATATAGTGAAAATAAGTATTATTAAATTTCATTCCTATTTTTTTTTCCCTCTCCCTCTCCCTCTCCCTCTCCCTCTCTTGGTATTGTTCACTTTCACATATGTAGTGAAATTTGGGTGCATTGCCGCAATATCTCATTCAACAGAGCTAGGCAATCGTATATCCATTTATGAAAAAGGGATAGGGTGGGTGCGGTTTCCGAGTGCTTCTAGGAATGAGTCATTATCATCAACACGTTTCAATTACCAAAAGGTTGCTCAACACATTTTCTCGCACAAACCCTCCCTAATAAGAGAAAATGATTTTTGGCCAGAATCTGGTCAACTAGATAAGGATAATACTGTCATTTTATCATGAAATTTATTATTATTATATTAAGAATATTTAGTGTTTTTATTATTTTACATGAATACCCTTTTTTTTTTAAATTGTTAAAAAATTGAAAATTTTCTCTCTCTGCACTTATTACAATTTATATTTCCAATACCATTCATCAAATATCACCAAATAATAATTAAACAACTATTTTAACTTTAATAAAATATTATACTCCCTCCGTTCCAATCTATTGGTCACTCTTTCCGTTTTCGTCCGTCCCGATCTATTGGTCCTCTTTCTATTTTTGGCAAAATTATAATATTTTTATATTCATTTTAATTATATTAAAAAAAAACATGAAATTCCTAAACTACCCTTGAAACCCTAAATTTTTTTACCCCCCTACCCCCGCCGATCTATTCGATTGAATAATCGAATAGATCGAAAATCTTCATTCGATCCCTATTTTCTGAGCGAACCCTAAACCCTTTCTCCTCTCTTCGTTTGATCCGCCGTCTTCTCTTCCCCTCAAATCGGCCGTCCATCTAGCGGCCGCCGCCCCTCTGACCGCGATAATGAATCCCCCGGCCGCCGGTTCTTCGATTGCAGACGAAGAGCTGTCTGCGAAGCCCTCGATTCTTCTCTCTTCGTTTGATCCGCCGTCTTCTCTTCCCCTCAAATCGGTCGTCCATCTAGCAGCCGCCGCCCCTCTAACCGCGATGATGAAACCCCCGCCCGCCGGTTCTTCGATTGCAGACGAAGAGCTGCACGTGATGACGAACCCCCCGACCGCCGGTTCTCCGCCACCAGTCTGCCGCGCAGGTGATGTTTCCTCGACCGAGATCTGTTTCCATCCTTGCTCTCTTCACTCATTTACTGAACCGATCCCTTCTGATTCATGCGCCGATGGATCCGATGCCGTCAGAGGCTTGGAGGCGGAGATTGGCAGCCCAAATGAGCGTATTTTTCTGAGCGGGCCATACACCAAGGAGTGGGAGTGGCTGGTGTTCGAAGCAGAGGCGTTGAGGCTTGAAAACGAAGAGATCAAGGCGGTGGTTCGACAATTTTGGGAAATATACTTTCCCAACATCCGGTTATTTCTAATCACTTGATGGCTTTTACTTGTTGCTTCTGGTTTGCGATGATTTCTATGTTGGTTGTGGTCTGCGATCAATTTTTGTTGCTTGTGGTATGCGATCAATTTGTTGTTGGTTTCTGGTATTCGATGATCACTATGGGGCTGTTGGTTGTGGTCTGTGATTTCTATGTTGGTTGTGGTCTGCGATCAATTTTTGTTGCATGTGGTCTGCGATGAATTTGTTGTTGGTTTCTGGTCTTCGATGATCACTATGGGGCTGTTGGTTGTGGTCTGTGATCATCTATTGTGGTCTGCAGTGGTTGTGGCTGATTCTTTTAATTTGCTGTTGGTTCTATAGTGGGAATTTGTGGCTAATGATCTGAAATGATGCAATTGTACAATTTGCACACACTTCAGATACTACAATTAAATTGCTTTACACAGCTTTGGAGTGGTTTCAAACATTGATTGGTTGTTGATTCTGTTTGCAAGGTAGTCTTAAATCATGTCTCATTCAACAATTGAATGGTTGTTGTTTCTGTTTGCAAGTTGTTCTTGAGTCATTCACATTCATACATATAAAAGCTTTTCTTTACATTAATGCATCTAAAAGCTTTACAAAAAGTCTTCAGCTTTCAGCCACATTAATGCATCTAAAACCATTTACAAAAAACCCCACTTCATCTTAAAGCTTTACAAAAAAACTTGAGCTTTCAACCTCTGCACCATTCATGTGATCACTAATCCTAAATCAACAATCAGCTTCTCCAATCCTTGTGTATGCCCCTGCTGCATTAGGTACTCTAGGCTTTCCTTAACCAAAGCCTTAGGTACTTCTAGATCCTTAGGTAATTCATTCAGCAACAATAATGAATTCTTCTTCATGTGAGGGATTTTGTAGTTGTTGCATCCTTTAACTGTCATAATCTCCTTCAAGCAGCACTGTAAGGATAGGAAAACTTTGTTTAGAGTCATTGCTTCAAGAGTATTGAAGCTACTAATGACTGCTTTGACTAAATCTGTGGCATCCCTGCATTGATGTTGCTGCTGTAAGCTTTGAATTGCTCTAAAAAATCCTAAGTCATTCACATTGCAATCTGGGCTGTTTGGTGGTTGTTGAACCAATGATATCTTAAACCCATCACTATTCCCAACAGCTTGAAAGTCTAGGTCTTCATTTCCAATGTGTGGCCTTGCATTGTCTTGTTGAATGTAAATAGTCTTACTTAAACATTAGGCCATTTTGATTTAATTGCTGGTACAATCTGAGATGTAGGAACATTTATCAATATAAACATAATAAGAACACATGTTTACATTACAAGAACTGGAATTCAAAAATGTTCAGCAATAATAAGCTCATTCTTACACTCAGGACAACTAAAAAATTCTAAATTTTTCACCTGATTGATCAAGCAGTCCTTTATCACTTGCTTTGTGATTGATTCTACTGGTTTTATCTCCATTGTGCCTGCAACCCTCCTCTTGCTATTTCTCTTAGCCTTCACTTCTTCAGTGAAGGGCCAAATCCCTATTTTTCCATTGAAAACAACATTTCCTTCTTCTGAAAAGATAGGTCGACACACAGCACACATGAACATGATTTTGGGGATGAATTTTTTACTCTTGCATGTTCGAAGCACTTCTTGTTCACCTTCAGTGATGTAGTACTTGTGTGTATTCTTGGTTAGATAGAACCACTTCTCATCAATGTGTACAACATTTTCCATAGGTTTAAATCTTAAGATATCCAACTCTTTATCATAATCCACAGCTTGCAAAGTGAAACTCAACCTAGTCAACTTGTTAGGAGCTGTCAAGGCTGGTTTAATAGCATTAGTATGTACCCTGATCAGATGTGATTTAGCCCATCTTCCTACTACAGATTTAGGAATGTTAATGCTTTCAGCTAGTGCTCTAATTGTCCCTCTCTTTTGAATCTCAACTTCAGCAATTTGAGAAAGGTTTACCTCAATTTTTCTGTGGCTGATTCTTTTCATTCTTTTGTTAACTGCATGCATAACTTCACCTCTTTCCATTTGTTTTGTTGCAGATTCCCAAATCCTTGATATGCTTCTCTTGCTGCAGTTGAAAATGGAGGCAACCTCAACAATTTTCCCCCTCTTTGGTTTGCCATTGATGCAATTCCCCAGCAAGAATTGCATAATTTCCTCCTTCTTTGAAGCTGGAATGTCTTTGTTTGTACCCATTTTTTGTAATTTCTCATAGGATGTGTAATGGTTTAAGTTGCCTCTCTATTTATAAACATGTAAAGCTGCTGTTTGGTCCTGCAGTTGAATATTTTGGCTCTAACTTTTTGATCATTTCAGCTCCCACCAAAATATTTTGGTGGGAGTTTTAAATCTCAGCTTTTCAGTTTTTTTTAGTTGGCTTTGTAATTGTAGTGCCCTTTTTGGTCATTTACACACTTTTTATTTCCACTCAAGTTTTATATCATCAATATTTTATTAATTTTTTCCATTTGCATTGGTTTGTGTGTAAAAAGGAAAGGGGCCAATACATAGGGACAGAGGGAGTATATATCATCACTCTATATTTAAAATATATAAATTAGTTGGTAAATTCTAAAATATTAAATAGTTTATCAATGTATATATTGAGAATAGGAGATATTCTTATAGTGAATTCATTTTAGAATGAAATGGAATTAAATTAAATACAAACACCAAATTAAAGAGTTAGCATTTTAAATATATAAATATAAAAATTTTAAAATATGTTTCGAATACTTATTAATGAAATTTTTGTAAAATATTAATAATATATTACTATAAAATGAAATTATAACTTATAGTATCACATTATATTATAAAATAAAATAATAACTAACTATATAATGAATGTTACTAATAGTATCACACAAAATTAGACAATAACGCATAAAATAATAATTTAACATAACACAATATATCTAATATAGAATTAGGGTTGAGCATGAGTCATGCCGGCTTACGAGTAACTTGGGATTGACTCGAAAAAAACTTGAAATTAACTTAATATTAATCGAGCTCGAGTTACTTTAGTAATTGTCAAGTTCGAGCTTCATGATACTCGATTCGATAGGCTCTTGAACCTTACTGAGCTCGAGCTTTAATTAAGCCCAAGTCGAACTTAGTTTCGAGCTAGGCTAACGAGTCTTATTGAACATAATCTAATTTAAATTCTTATTCTTGAAGTTATTATTTAATAATATATAATTTAAAGATTTTATTAAAATTTTAAATAAATTGAGCTCGATCGAGCCGAGCTGAGTGAAGCTCAACGAGTTAGACACTTGAGTCAAGCTCGAACTATTTTCCTATGAAACCGAGCACCACAGGGGTAATACCTACTAAAACACACTCACACTCAATTATTAGTCCTAAAATACTAGATATGCATAAAATAACAAAGAAAACAATTCAACAAATAAGTGGAAATATGAGCGTATCAGTATGATACTTGGCTCCTTATTATGATTCTAGGCCAATTACTCCAGCTATAATTCGGTTTATCACTTGAGAAAATGGAGGAAAACTTAAATTTTATTTTTAGTTTATATCATTAAATTTTACAAAAATCTCATCATCCCTTGTGGATGATTTACGCATACAATTAACAATATTATGTTATTTTACGATTATTTAAAAGTCATGTTCAATTTCAAAGCATTAAATTTTAATACTAGTATTATAATTGTATTATAATAAGTAGTTCATTTATAGACTATGTATATATAAATAGAAAATTTGATGGATAAATCAAGCTTGGAAATTAGCCATTTAAGTAGTATTTATTTTAAACACTTATATGTGCATTCATGGATAAATTATCCCGTCAATTCTATTGTGACATTATTTAAACCTCAATATTATGTTAATTATCTTATTTTGTATAATAAATATAACATCATGTATTATATCTCAATGTTATGTATTATTCTTTTATTTTATAACATAGTGAATTATTTATGTGCATATTATGAATTAATATATCATTTTATACTATAGTGTTATATTACGTATCACATCTCAATAGTATGAGCTATCATTACGGTGTATTATACAACTGTAAATAATTAAGAAGTTATGGAATTAAGATTTAAATAAAAAATAATTTATTATATTAATAAATTAAATAATAAATCTTTTAAAAAATATAGAATACAATTTAATTAATCGTTATTTTGGAGTCGTGACTTTATCAATTATTTTAATAATTTAAAATGGAAGGCAAGACAACTCAATTATTTAATTTTTCATCGACATTTACTCAATTTTTTTTCATTTATTTGGTTCATGGATTAATTTCTTAATCAAAATAAATTGAATTATTTTTTTCTTTTGGGTTGATTGGCTCTAGTGGGGTAATGGGAGGCCAAGAGTTGCATTGAAAACATACACAGTCATTATTTAAGAGTATTTGGGGAGGAATTAACTTCAGGGTATTAATGTACTTTTATATTTGTATTTTTGATTAATTAATTATCAATATAGTAATTAATGCTTTCTGGCCATTTAGCATTACCATAAGACAAATTAACAGGACATTTAGTTGGGGGTTTCGGAATGAAGGAATTGAATGATTCTGAACCATCAATTGGTTAAAGGGAATGAGAATGATACCTAAATACTAGGAAATCACTAAAATCCTCCAAAATGGTGGATTTCATTTTCATTCTCAAATTTCATTATCAAAATTATTTATTATTTATTTTATTTTATTTTATTTCATTTTATTTTATAATTTTTTTTGTATTTATTTTAATTTTATTATATTACTCTAAAATATTATGATAATTATATTATTTTATAATATTATATATTACTATAATTATATATTATTCTTTTTAATATATTATAATAATATTATTATTGAATTAATAATTTATTTGTATCTTAATTTTATATTTTATAAGATAAATAAGAAGATAAATATTTTATTTATTTATTTCTTATTTGTTAATTCATTTTTTTATCATTATTTTCGTGTTTATTTACTCTGTGTTGTTTTTGTAATATTATTCTAAAATATTTCGATAGTTATATTATTTTATAATATTATATGTTATGATAATTATATATTATTATTTTTAATATATTTTAATAATAATATTATTAAATTAATTATTTATTTTTTATCTTAATTTTATATTTTATAAAATAAATAAGAAGATAAATAGATTATTAATTTATTTAATATAATTTTATTTTCTTTAAATAAATTATTATCTATATAATATTTCAATTATTTAATAAACCTAGAATTTAGAAAATCAATTATCAGAATTAAAAATGATTCTCAAACACATCTTATAAACTAAACACCAGAATTGATAATAATTCCCAAAAAATAAACTCTTACCCATTCCCTTTACTATCAAACATATCATCATAGTAATTCCCGTGTAATATCCCGTGTATTAATTTCACCTTGCACTAGGGAATGAGGAGGCATTTGTACATGGATTTAAGAAAAGACAGAGAGTACCCGTGATTTCAGCGATTCAAGCAACAAAGTTGTTGCGTAAGGTCGGAAATCAAGCCTTCTTAGTGTATTTGGAAGGAGAAGAGAAGCCTGAACTGACTGTACAAGATGTTCCAATAGTGAGAGAGTTCGAAGACGTATTTCCTAAGGAACTACCAGGGTTGCCGCCAGACAGGCAGGTAGAGTTCACCATTGATCTGGAACCGGGTGCGGCACCAATTTCTAAAGCACCGTACCGCATGGCCCCGAAGGAGTTACAAGAACTGAAGGTTCAGCTCCAAGAGTTGTTGGACATGGGTTATATCAGGCCAAGCGTGTCACCATGGGGTGCACCGATTTTGTTCGTTAAGAAGAAGGATGGATCGATGTGCATGTGCATTGATTACAGAGAGCTGAATAAGTTGACGTTGAAGAACAGATACCCGTTGCCGAGAATCGATGATCTTTTTGATCAACTCATGGGAGCAAAAGTGTTTTCTAAGATCGATCTTCGATCAGGGTACCACCAGTTGAGAATTCGGAAGGAGGACATTCCAAAGACAGCGTTCAGAACTAGATACAACCACTACGAGTTTGTAGTAATGCCATTTGGACTTACAAATACTCCTGCAGTCTTCATGGATTTGATGAATCGAGTATTTCATCCGTATCTGGACAACTTTGTGTTAGTATTTATAGATGATATTCTGATATACTCGAAGAGTGAAGCCGAGCATGAGCAGCATCTGAGAACAGTTTTGCAGACTCTGAGAGATGAGAAGCTATATGCTAAATTCAGTAAGTGTGAATTCTGGTTAAGAGAAGTGACATTCTTGGGTCACATCGTTTCGGCAGACGGAATCAAGGTAGATCCAGCCAAAATTCAGACAGTGATGGACTGGAAATCACCAACTACGCCGAACGAAATTCGTAGTTTTCTGGGATTAGCCGGTTATTACAGAAGATTCATCGAGGGCTTCTCAAAGATTGCGAGGCCGATGACCCAGTTACTACAAAAGAATGTCAAGTTTGAATGGACACAGGGATGTGAGGAGAGCTTCCAGAAGTTAAAGCAGTTGTTGACAACCGCGCCAGTTCTAGCAGTGCCAGAGCCAGATAAGAATTTCGAAGTTTATACTGATGCTTCGAAGAACGGGTTAGGTTGTGTTCTGATGCAAGATGGAAAGGTGATAGCATATGCGTCAAGACAATTAAGACCGCACGAAGTGAATTATCCAACTCATGATCTAGAGTTAGCGGCCGTAATCCACGCATTAAAAATTTGGAGACACTATCTCTATGGAGTGAAGTGTGCCATATTCACGGATCACAAGAGTTTGAAGTACTTCTTCGAACAAAAGAATCTGAATATGAGGCAAAGGAGATGGTTAGAGCTCGTGAATGATTACGACTTGACGATCAATTATCACTCGGGAAAGGCAAACTCAGTAGCAGATGCCTTAAGCAGGAAAGGAGAAGCTCAGTTAGGCTGTATGCTCACAAGAGAAGGCAGTTTGATCAGAGAATTTGAGAAATTGAGCTTAGAAGTAATATCACCTTTAGAGAGGAAGAAATATGATTTGGCAATATTGACAGTAGTGCCAGATCTGAGGGAGAAGATTATTGAGGCACAAAAGAGGGATGCAGAGATCGAGAAATTGCGTCAGAAGCTGAAAGTTAAGCTAGTGGGAGAGTACCGGGAAGCACCTGATAGTGCACTATTATTTAGAGACCGAATCTTAGTGCCAAACAATGAAGAGCTAAGGAATGAGATATTGAGTGAAGCACATGATACGCCGTATACCGCTCACCCAGGAAGTACTAAGATGTACTAAGATCTAAAAACTAAGTATTGGTGGGATGGTATGAAGAAGGATGTAGCCTTATATGTGGAGAAGTGTCTGGTATGTCAGCAGGTTAAGGCTTTACATCAACGACCGTATGGGAAGTTGCAGCCGTTAGACATTCCTGAATGGAAATGGGAACATATTACCATGGATTTTGTGACAGGATTACCAAGGTCACAGAAAGGGAATACGGTGATTTGGGTTATTGTGGATCGTCTAACGAAGAGTACCCACTTCTTACCGATTAAGGTAAATTATGGGTCAGATAAGCTAGCTCAGATTTATGTCCGAGAGATAGTCAGATTGCACGGAGTACCGAAATCTATTACGTCTGACAGAGATGCAAAGTTTACATCTCGATTTTGGATGAGCTTACAACGGGAATTGGGGACTCGCCTGAATTTCAGTACGGCGTTTCACCCTCAATCAGATGGTCAATCCGAGAGAACCATTCAAACTCTCGAGGATATGCTAAGAACGGTAGTTCTAGACCGAGGAAGTAGTTGGGAGCCGATTTTGCCTTTGATTGAATTTGCTTACAATAATAGTTATCAGGCAACAATCGGAATGGCTCCTTATGAGACGCTATATGGAAGAAAATGTCGTTCGCCTCTATATTGGGACGAGGTAGGAGAAAGAAAGATTGTTGGACCGGAAGCAGTGAGCGAGATGATTGAGATAGTCCGGCAAATCAGGGAAAAGATCAGAGAAGCGCAGAGTAGACAGAAGTCTTACGCAGATTTGAGGAGAGCTGAATTACGTTTTGAAGCGGGAGACAAGGTGTTCCTTAAAGTTTCACCTACCAAAGGAATAATACGCTTTGGGGTAAAAGGAAAACTGAGACCGCGCTATGTGGGACCATATGAAATTCTTGAGCGCATTGGTCCAGTGGCATACAGACTAGCATTACCCCCGAGCATGGGTAATATCCATAATGTATTTCATGTGTCTCAGCTGAGAAAGTATGTGTACGATCCTAGACATGTGATCCGTCAGGAAGAGGTGATTCTTAATCCGAACTTGCAATATGAAGAAAAGCCAGAGGCTATATTAGACCGGAAGATGCAAGAACTCCGAAATAAGTCTATTCCGCTCATTAAAGTGCTTTGGAACCATCATGGGCGTGAAGAAGCAACATGGGAGCTAGAGGATAGAATGAAGGAAAAGTATCCCGAGCTTTTCGAAGCTTTGTAAATTTCGGGGACAAAATTTTTATAAGGGTGAGGGGATGTAATACCCCGTGTATTAATTTCACCTTGCACTAGTTATTGGGAATTTATAAATAAAGAATTCTTTGATTTGGAGATGTTGAAGTTAATTATGTTGTGGGAGGATTCAAATTTAAGGAATTGAGTTGATATATTTTGATCTTAGAAGAATTTTCGAGAATTATCAGAAATATATGATTATTATGATGGTTGAGGAGAAGGCTAATTCATGAATTATATGAATTCATGAAATGTGATATATGGTGGTATTATGTTGGAATTTGGGGAAGATTATTTGAATAATTTCATAATCATATACATATGTATATGTGTATAAGTGGAAATTTATAATTATACACACATATATATAGAAAATATGTCATTAAAACCTTATATTATAATTCTAGAGAGAGAAAGTGAAAACCCTTCCCACTCCTTAAACCCGTCAGACTGTTTTCAGCCCTTTTTCCGGCCGACCCCGGCGACATTCCGGCGAGTGACCACCACCATTACGTAGCATTCGTCGAGAGCTTCAATTTGAGTACTCGTAGGCTTCGAGAGGACGAGTAACGAGGGAGATATCGCCGTTTGAAGTAAGGTGGGTTTTTGTGTTGTGATTTCTAGATTTAATTCTCATAACTCGTTTTTCCGGCCATTAATCGACATTTGGATGCTAGAATCGTGTTCCTGGGAGTGTAAGGAGTGTTCGGACGTTGAGAGTTGTGGGATTTGGCGTCGGAAAACCCCTAGCGCCGCCGTGAACGGAGGAACTCCGGCGAGGTATATTGTGTCTTTCTTTTTCGATGTATATTCGTGTTTTGTAGCCATATTCGTGTTCCTTATAGTCTAGGGAGTTCATATATGTATTTGCATGTATCATCGGCCGGCGAAATTGCGAGATATAGCGATTTGCAGGTTCAGCTCCGGCGAAACCCGCGAAGAAGACGACTCCTGTCGATCGACAGGAATTGTGTCGATCGACAGGGAGGTCGATCGATGGTGTGATGTCGGACAAGTCTTGTCGATCGACAGGCGTGCTGTCGATCGACAGGGAGGTTGAGGCCAAGGGGTTGTCGATCGGACATTCTGTCGATCGACAGGATGTATTTCGATCGACACAACGGTTATCGACAGGAGGCATATCGAGCCACTTTCTCGATCTACAGAAAGCATGTCGATCGACAGAATCAGTCGATACAATCGTGTCGACCCAGTCATGTCGACCGAGTTAAGTCTGTGTCGACCAGGGTTGTGTCGACCGACACAGACCCTGTCGGTCAATACAGAGGCCTGAAGTATTATGATATGTTGTTCAATCCTAGTACATCCGAGTCTGTTTATCTACAATTAAGATATATTGTCCTAGATATATCGTACTGACTCGAGAACCCTATTTGATTGTAGGAAATTGAAAGCAAGGATTGTTTGAGCTCATTCTAGCAGAAAGCATCTAAACTAAAAGCCGAGAACGAGGTGGGAAACTATTTCAACTATAAAAATAAAATGCGTGTTTTCTTTCCAAAATGTGTTTAAACTGTTTTGTTTTTAAAATGAAACTACTATGCTTGTTTTGTGTTATCTTATCTGTCCTCTGTCGATTCCCATCGACAAGAGAGATTTTCTAATGAGTTCGGAACCAGGTTTCCATAACTGCGCTAGAACTCTATTAGTAGTATGGAGTAGCGACTCCATATGATTGGGAATTTGAAGTTATAAGGTGGAATCTGTTATGTTTGGCTGTGAGAGTTGTGGGTGGAGTTGATTATGGTGATGATGTTTGTGATCTATGAATAATAAGCGATCGGGTCTCAAAATGGATTTCTGAGACTAGTGCACTCTAGATGACAGTAGGTTGAGTGTGAATTCATTCCTAACTGATCATCGTAACTTGGAAGCCGGCCAACTTCCAGTTACAACACTGAAACAGATATGATAACACCTAAAATAACACACATGTGAAATAAAATGTTTTGGCTAACACGGTTCTTTTCAACAAAACCCCGTGTTTAGCTGTGTGAGTTGCATAGCATGTTTCCTATAAAATGTATGTTTTTGGCATGTTTCTCACTGGATACGAAAGTACTCAGCCCTCGCGTTATTTCTAAAACGTGCAGGTTAAGCACCTTGGGTGGAGGTAGCGGGTGTAAGCTGGTGAAGTGAAGAGGTTTATAAAGTTTAACAGATCCTGTGACATGTATCTTCATATACATGTCACCATCACGCTACACACACGCTGCTACACTCTCTGAATTTCCTTCCCTTTGAAATTATTTAACTTTTGAAGACTGTTGTTAACTTGACTCGAAGTACTCTTTATGAATTCTTATATCTTTTATTTATATATCTAAGTCATTTGCTTATAAATGTTAAAATATGATGATAAAACCTGAAACATCAATGTAACGTGGCCTCATATTGGGAAGGTCAGATGGGGGCGTTACATCCCGACAGTTAAACCAAACGCCCCTAGAACCACACTCAATATCAATATCATATCCAACGTTCATTTCATTTCTAATAACTCATTTCAATATATAAATAGAGTGAGAAAGGTGAAGGATACAAAATCAAGGAATCATATGATTCTTTAATGTGGAAATATTTTAAAATACCCAATTTTATAAAACATATTTCGAAAATATCCACTTTTTATAACACATCACAAAAATACTCAAAGTACAAAATTTTACATGGGGATTTATTTTAAGTTGATATATTTTAAAATACCCAATTTTATGAGACACATTTTAAAAATACCCATTTTTATAACACATCACAAAAATACCTAAAAGTACAAAATTTTACATGGGAATTTATTTTATATGGAAACCGATGCAATTATTGGTATTATGATGATGATATCATTACCAAAAATGTATTTTTAACGAATTTTTGAAATAAAATATTAATAAAAGCAATAAAAATAAACTTTAAAATAATAAATGAGGTAGGAATCAGGTCTGAATTGGGTCCAGATTCTGACCCGATACAGACCGATTAAGACCTGATTCAGACCCGGATTCGGCTCGGGTCTGAATCAAGTTTGAACTGGTCTGTATCGGGTCAGAATCTGGACCCGATTCAGACATGATTCCTACCTCATTTAATCTCATTTCTACCTCATTAATTTAATTACTCAATTCCTACCTCATTTATTGCAGTTCATACCAACAAACAATTTTTTTAATTTGATCAAAATCTTTTCTTCAATGTTTTATTTTGTAAACAATAAAATTACTAAAATGAGAAATTGAGAATAAAGTCTAATTGGACTAATATAATTCAAAAAAATAAAATTAAAAGGACACCTGAAAATTTGAATTTGACATATCTTGGCACACAAATATACTTTTGGGTATATTTGTGATGTGTTATAAGAAGTGAATATTTTTTATATGTGTATAAAGAATAATGGGTATTTTATGGTTTTCCTCTTCTTTAATTGTGGTATTAGAATGATTAGTTTGATGATTAATTAATGAATATAAGCTTTTTTTCTCTCTAATGGGCACTCGCTAAATGGACACTACCCTGCCATGCCCAACCTAGGAGTAGGACAATGCCCCTAGAGCCTACCCTACTATCCTCCTTTCTAATAAAATGTCTTAATTTAAATTCATACATTACTTATTTTTATAGAAATTCAAACACAATCACTTCTTTCATCACAGATATTGGATAGGACTAACTCAAGTCCCACGCCAGAGAATTAAAGAAACAATTCTGTATATAAAAATCCATATAATTTTCATTATGAAGCTTTTAGAATAATACCCACGAAAAAAATCATGATAATTTTAAGTTAAAACATACAATATTATACTAATATCTGGATTATGAACTCTAAAAAAAAAAGTCATAAAATAAGGCTGTCATTATGTGTTGTCCACCATCGCTTTGATTGAAAACACGAGGAAGTTGATAGGGTTTTCCGCAATCGTAAACGTTTTATTGATTGAGTTTAAATATTGAATAAAAGATACAAGATATGCATGAATAATGAAAACACTAGATACAAATAAATCTAAAAGATATGAGTAAATCTAATATTTTATCATCCCCCCTCAAGCGAAGGTGTCTGAAGAGCGTTGAGCCTGAGCTTGCCCTGGAAAAACTTGAATAAGGGTCGTGGAAGTGCCTTTGTGAAGATGTCAGCCAGCTGCAGTTCGGTGGGAATAAATTCTGTGACAAGCTTTCCGGACAGAACAAGTTCTCGGACGAAGTGATAGTCTATATCTATGTGTTTTGCCCGTTTATGCGCAATCGGATTCTGAGTAAGAAAAATAGAACTCTTGTTATCACAGAAGAGATGGGGCGAGCGAGCAAGTGGAACGTGAAGCTCGCGAAGAAGAGATGTAAGCCAGACGATCTCAGCAGCAGTATTGGCCATAGCACGGTATTCGGACTCACAACTTGAGCGCGCGACAGTGGGCTGTTTCTTTGCACTCCAAGACACCAGATTTCCGACTAGAAAGATAGCATAGCCGTAAGTGGATCGATGATCGAAGATCAGATCAATTCAAAGCTTTACATCGTGCCCAATCCGCATCAGAGTAGGCTACTAAATCAAGCAAAGACCGACGAGAGAAATAGAGGCCATGAGAGAGTGTGGCTTTTACATAGCGTAGAATCCTCTTCACAGCCTGAAAATGGTCGATAGTAGGCGACTTGAGGAATTGACTAACGAGATTCACTGCAAAAGCAATATCTGGGCGAGTGATCGTGAGATACTGGAGAGCTCCAACAATGGAGCGATAATGTGTGACATTGTCATATGCATCACCATCTTGTACTAAGTTGACGCCGGCAGGTAGAGGAGTTGCAACCGGTTTGGCGTCGAGCAGATCGGTGCGTTCAAGAATATCCTTCGCATACTTGGCCTGAGAGAGAACTAAACCATTATCCGTATAGGTGACTTCCAAACCTAGAAAATAGCTAAGCAACCCCATGTCCTTGATGGCGAACTCCTTATGCATGCGCGAGATGAATGCCGAAATGTAAGCAGGATTATTTCCAGTAAGAATGATGTCGTCAACGTACACAAGTAAATAGAGTAGTATGGAATCCCGTTGAAAGATAAAAAGTGAAGTATCCGACCTGCTGCAAGAGAAATCCGAAGATAATAAAAATGAACTCAAGCGTTGAAACCAAGCCCGTGGAGCCTGCTTGAGACCGTATAATGCTTTCTTGAGTAAGCAAACGTGATTAGGAAAGCGAGGGTCAATGAAGCCAGGAGGTTGAGACATATAGACCGGAACTGATAGGACGCCATTGAGAAATGCGTTCTTGACATCCAATTGGTGTAAGGGCCAGCCGTTAGTGATAGCAATAGACAATATAACACGAACAGTAGATGCTTTAACGATTGGGCTAAATGTGTGCGAAAAATCAATACCGGGAATTTGAGAAAAGCCTTGAGCAACCAAGCGTGCTTTATGTCGTTCGATGGAACCGTCAGAGCGAAACTTAGTTCGGAAAACCCACTTCGAACCGACAATATACGAATCCTGAGGAGGAGGAACAAGTTCCCAAGTTTGATTTCTGTGAAGCGCATCCATCTCCTCGGACATTACGGCTAGCCAGAGTGGATTCTTTGCTGCAGACTTGAATCCCTTAGGCTCGACAGTGGATTGAAGCGCATCATGAAGGCGCGTGGATGCGTAATAAGCAAGATGACGAGGCTTAAAAATTCCAGCACGAGCCCGAGTCACCATGGGATGGATCGGAGGAGCAGGTGGTGGATCTTGCTGGATGGGAGACGAAGGAGGCCGAGGTGCTATTGGAAGAGGCTGAGGAGCAGCGAGATCATTGGTACAGATAGAGCACGACCGTGAATCATCAAAATGTGGCGCCGGAGCTTCCGGCGAAGGTTGAGATGGTGCAGTCGTGACTTGAGCTGGTCGAGGCTCAAGAAATTCCAAAATATCTAGCCGAGCTGGGGATGACGCAGAAGAGGAACCCACCATGGGAAAATAAGACTTGTCAAAGCGGGCATGTCGCGTGATATAAATACGCGAGGTAGATGGATCGAGGCAGCGAAAACCCTTGTGCTTAGAAGAGAAACCAAGAAATATGCAAGGCAGACTGCGAGGAGAAAACTTATTAGCTGCATAATCACGTAAACAAGGAAATACACGGCAGCCAAACGGATGAAAATTCTCGAAGTTCGGAGGTGAGCCAAATAATGTCTCAAACGGCGACAAGCCCTGAAGAACAGCCGAAGGTAGACAATTAATAATATAAGTGGCTATGGAGAAAGCATCAACCTACATATGAAGGGGCAAATTGGCGTGAAAGAGGAGAGCAAGGCCGGTCTCAGTGATGTGGCGGTGCTTGCGCTCTGCACGACCGTTCTGAGACGGCGTGTAAGGACACGACATAGTGTGAAGAATACCCTTAGATTGAAAATATCCCGTAACAGCAGAGCTAATAAATTCACCACAGCCATCGCTTTGAAAAACCTTAATCTGTCGAGAAAATTGAGTTTCCATAAGAGTCGTGAAAGATTGTAAGACAGCATAGAAGTCCGATTTCTTAAACAAAGGGAAAAACAACGTAAAGCGAATCATCAATAAAGATCACGTAGTATCGAAATGCTGCAGTTTATATAACCGGAGCTGGACCCCGTAAATCACAGTGAATAATATCCAAAACATTTGAAGCTCGTTTATTGTTCAAAATAAAAGGTAAGCGAGAGCTCTTTGCTTTCTGACACGATATACAAAGAGATGGTTTTGGCAAACAAGAAGTGACAAAAATACGACCTTGCTTATTAAGTAAAGAAATAGTATCAAATGACACGTGACCAAGACGACTGTGCCAAAGTTCAAAGGAAGCCTTTAAAACGTTGGTCTTTATCTGGGAAACAAAAGCAGGAACCATGCGATCCAAGGTATAAAGCCCAGCATTACGTCGACCGCTTGCGAGTACCTCCTTGGTTCGACGATTCTGAATTTCAAAAAAATTATCAGAGAAAACACAGGGAAGTCGGACGTCAGTTTGCTAACAGAGAGCAAATTCTTAGTTAAAGAGGGAACCACCAGGACATCCAAAAGACTAATGTTATTTGAAATCCGAGAATAACCAATACGAGAAATAGGAAGATGTGCACCGTTACCGACTATAACACGGTCTGAGCCTGAATAGGGCTGAGAAGAATCGAGACTGATAGCATCCGGAGTCATATGAGCGGAGGCACCAGTGTCAAGAAACCAATCAGACTGTGGAGGCGAAGAGATCGAGCAGCTAGTATTAAGAGCTTCAGCAAGATGTGCAGACGACGTGCGAGAGTAACGGTCAGGGCAGACGTCAGCGTAATGACCTTCATGTCGGCATATTTGGCATTTGGGCGGACAACGCTGGTTGTTCTTGCCATTACCACCTCGACGGCATTGAGAATTTTTGTTGTTTTTGCTGTTACCACCACGAGAGGAGTCGGCTGCAGCGGAAGATTGAGAGTGGCCGTAGAACGCAACCTGCGAGGAAGAGTGATTATCCAAAGAATCCTGAAAAATAGAGAAGTTCTCAGCCTTAGATAACAGATCGCGAAACGATGTCAGTGCAGTGAGTGCCATGTGAGCGATCGAGAAGGAGGCAAAAGAGGGACCAAGCACGCGAAGAAACCAGTGTGCTTTATCGGTGTCTTCCACCGGACGGCCAATCGCTGCTAATTGATCACAGAGTGATTTGAACTCCCGGCCATATTCTGTAACCGAGCGGGAGCCGCGCTTTATCGATTGAAGTTCATCCTTCAGACGAATCTCGCGTGTCTTGGATTTATTGGCGAATGCGGCGTCTAGGGCTAACCACACCGCACGAGAGGTGGAACAGCCAATGGCTTCGGCCATGGCTTCTTCGAACAGCGTGGAAAGCAGCAGCGACAGGAGGCGCTGATCTTGGAGGTTCCACGCAGCAAAGGCAGAGTTTGGTGTCGCGGGTCGTGACGGAGAAGTCAGAGCCGCGGGCGGAGGAGGCAGGGAGCCGTCAATATACTTCATTAGATCCTGCGAGGTGAGGAGAGGCACAATTTGCGAGCGCCATAACAGAAAATTGGAAGAGTTTAGTTTAATGGTGATCATATGAATTAGGGTAGAGAGGGGGAGAGGATCGGAAGCCATGTAGGGCGACGCGATGCGAGAACGAACGTGAGGGGAGAGGGAATAGGATCGACTTAGTAGGCTGATACCATGATAGGGTTTTCCGCAATCGTAAACGTTTTATTGATTGGGTTTAAATAGAGAATAAAAGATACAAGATATGCATGAATAATGAAAACCCTAGATACAAATAAATCTAAAATATATGAGTAAATCTAATATTCTATCAGAAGTGTGTTCTTGGTGTAATTTGATTTCAGTGATAAAATCCTAATTATAATTATCAAAGTTAAATGATTTCAATAGATAAGACACTTCTACTACTAGGTCGCAAGAATTTTCCTTTATGTCTTACTCAATCTTGCTGTAAGAGTAATTAAGATCACATCCAAAACGTGTGATTTACTACACATTTTTCTGTTAACCATATGTTTATTAATAACAACTTTGATGATTAATATTGATCACCAGTTGCATGTTTGAATGGATTTTATTTGATGGTAATTAAAACTACTGTAAAATTTCTATAAATTAATATATTTGGGATCAGGGAATTCTATTAATTTAGAAGGATATTATTATATCGATAAATTAATAATTTATTAATATAAAAAAATTGAAAAAATATAATTTTGATAAAAATAAATATTGCAAATTAAACTAATTGAATTTAATATTTTATTCATGAATTTACAAGTATCTATTAAGTTCATCGTAATTAATTAAAAAAAATAAGTTATAAACTATGTATATCATGTAACTAACAAAATATGTATATTCATGTTTTTATTAAATATATTCATGTATCTATGTATTAAGGTCAATCTTAATTAATCAAATGAGTTGAAAACTATGAATTGATTTAGTGTAATTAATGAAATACATTCATGCATGATAAGAGAATAAAATTACTATATAAATCTCAATATGAAAAAAAAATGATCATAACACCAAATCATGGCCTCTCATCTAAAAGGTCTCACAGAATCATCCATGACCGATCAAATGCGTAGAGTACTATGCGAGTACAAGAGAGACCACCCTACATGCACTCAAAAAGAACAGATTACATTAGATTCATATTTTAGCAAGCTACCAAAGTAGTAATTATAATTTTTTTATGATTTATTAATTTATAGTTTCATTGAGACCTCTATATATCTATAAAGAGGATCTCCAAAAAGTTATTAATTTATTATCTTATCGAATTTGCGGATTTTTTACACTGACCCAAGTTAGGATTGGATAAATTTATTATATAATGGAGTTTATTAATTTAAAGAGTATTACTTTATAGAGGTTTTATTGTGTATGTATACATAGGGGTGGGAAAAAATACCGAAATACCGATATACCGTACATATCGTATCGAAAAAATATCGAAAATACCGAAATTTTGATATACCGTCATTAACGGTATGGTATGATACCGTACCGAAAATCTACGGTACGGTAACAGTATGAGATTCTAAAATATAGGGTATACCGTCTACATACCGTACCGAATATATAAATATTATTTTTATTTTAAATAATATAATATTATTCATATATAATAGTATTTATCGTATATATTTATTTCAATAAATGTTCATAACTAATATTTTTCTAATTTTAATTCTTTATTCTCCCTCGTTCAATTGGGTTAGAAGAAAATAATAATAAAAATAGTTTTAAAAAATAATAATAATAAATAGTTTTAAAAAAAATATGGTTAGAAGAAAAAATAACAACAAAATGAGTAACTTTTTAAAGTTATATCCTACATAATAAAGTATCCCACATTGATAAAAAATAAAACACAAACAAATGAAAGCATCTATAAATGAGCAGCCATTTTGATATCCCACATCAGTTAGTTATCAAATACAAATGAATTGTGTCACCTATAAAATACATCTTTGTATAGCTAATTAGTGTTATTACCTAAACCATTAATTTTGAGGTAATCGGGACAAGGTTGTCGACCACATAGTTGGTGAGAAGTTGTCTTGGAACTCATTTTTTAATTAAATAATAATTTTATTATTATTTATATATTATTTTAATTAATAATATTCGGTATGGTACGATATACTGTTATGGTATATCACGATATACCGTAAAATTTCGGTACGGTACGGTATACCGTTATTACGGTACGATAACGGTATTCAGTTTATGTTATACCGAAATTTCGGTATACCGATAGTTACGGTACGGTAACGGTATGGATTTTTTTATACCGTAAAGTTCGGTACGGTATACGGTACGGCGAAAAATTTTCGGTATACCGTACCGCCACCCCTATGTATACATGCATCTCTCTCTCCTTATCTATATATTATTATATTAAAAGAGTTCCGGACCAATTACCTCCAAAAATCTCGAAAAACTAAAACAATATTTATAGATGTATTTAATATATAAAAAAATCTATTATTATAGCACTAAAAATCTATTATTATGATAAAAAGTAAATAGACTTCACTTTTTCCAATGTAACTTAATTCAATACACTATTAGTATTTCACAAGTCACAAGTAAAAGAATTATTGGTACAAAAATTAAGCACATTTTTTTATAAAATAGGTTCAATGACATGGTTTGGGTATTTGAAAGTTTTCTCATTGAAAATTAAAATTTATGTTAATAAATAATTACTGCTGTCTCAATATATATTCTCATTTTTTATGGCATTACCGATTTCTATTATATTTTAATTAATTTATATTTATTTATTATTGATATTTAGTTAGATGTCATTCCTTTTCTTCTTACTTTTTAAATTGATATATTATTTTTAGATTTATATATCATGTATTTTAAAGAAATTAATTTAAAAAAAGTTTTTATTTCTTTAAATATATCTTTGTTATCACATCAATATATAGATAATTTGTAGCATTAGAAAATTTCAAAAACAAATTATTATTATTATTATTATTATTATATATCGTATTTAGCTTTACACAAAATTATTAGATGTTATATTCACAAAAAAAATGTATATGTTATATTCATCAAAATTTTATTTCAATAGTTTTTATATTTAGAATGATCTAATTTTAAAATAGATAAACTTTTGCATAAATGAGATTCTCAACCAAATCATCTTTTATTATGAGTATGCATTTAAATAAATATGAATAATATTATATGGTGAATGTTTGTTAGACAAGTTTAATATTTTACATAATTTATTTAACAATATGTAATTATTATTACATTAAACTAAATAATTGTAAGATTTTAACTAAAATGTGTAAAATTGATTATATCAAAATATAAAAGCTTTCTTTTTAATTATTCTTTATAGAATCGAAATATATCTTATTCTTCGATTAAGTGAATAATATTTGTGCGCATCGCGCGGGTATAAATCTAGTTTAAATTAAGCATGTGAAGCGTGCAATTAATATTCCTTAATTATACTTTATATACACATGAAATAAGAAGCTATAAATATTGTTCCACTAATTAATGAAATTTTATTCTGGTAGCATTATTATGAGGAGGAAGATCTGTCGAGTAAAGAAATGCAGATTTGTAAATCTATAAAATATAAAATAATATTAGTTCGTACTAGAAAGTTTGATTGATAATATATATTATATATATGGTTGATATTGTCAAACACTTTAAACTTAGAGTGGTGGTGCCGAGTGTAATTATGATGGCTAATCATCATTCAAGCGTGCTTATTTAATCAACCACTGGATCATTACCTCCCTATACTATATATAATTTCATTCTGTAGTTTCTTTTTATTTAACTCCCAAGTTGAGTTTTTCACCTTATTTTAGGCTTAGGATAAAGATCCACAATATCTAATTTCAACTTTATAGGTACAAGTGCGATAATAGTTGTAACTCAAGAATATAAAGTTGAATTTGCTAGTAATTGTGGATTAATATACCACGATAAATTAATATGTGTACACTAACTCTACATAATAAACACTTCATGCCGAAGTCAAGATAATTTGTGTTGGAGCTATATTTTATTTGAAGGAGTGTATAAGACTTATCACTATATATCTTTTCAGATTTCATTTTTGTCGTCCAAGTTATGTCCAGTGAAAAAAAAGTGAGGTTGATGTTATTCCTGCAAGTTTCCGGGAGCATTGTTGCATCTTATTAATTCCTTATTTTATCTTAAGTATTCATCATGCTTACTGCAGCGCGACTCTTGTTGTACATTATTTAGCCTACTTTATAGTGCATGTATCTAATCAAGTAAATATGATATTATGAATTTCAAGATGACTAATTCATATTTTATTTGATGATAATAATTAATATACTATATTTCTTAAAAAAACTCTTCATACTCCACTCATCACAATTTGGAAATTGGTGTTGCCATAAGCATCCTATCTTATCAAATGGTAAATTATAGATAAAAAAAATCCAAGTTTTTTTCTTTCTTTAGGTAGATAGGAGATAATACCATGATTTATTGATTATTTCGGAAAAAAATTCTAATATATTGTCATCAATTAAAAATACTTCAATATCTATTTTTATTTATGAATTACACCAAAATGAGTTAATTAATACCGTTAATTATTGATAATTCAACAGTAAAACACTACTTGACATCCACTTGACAAATTAAAACATGATGCAACAATTAAATGACACTTGGCATCCCATATTGCAAATCAAAACAAAATTGTTTTAATGTTTCTTTCTCCACGAATTTTCAAACAAGTGGTCCAACTCCACATTAGAATAATTGTAAATTTGTTAGCATCTTTTAACATGATGATAAAATGAAATCGTTTTGATTTATCACGTGGGATATCAAGTGACGTTTAATTGCTGAATTATCAATAGTTAACGGTGTTGACTCGTTTTGGTGTAATTCATAAATTAAAGTAAAGATTGAGGTGATAAAAATACGTTAAAATATTTTTTCAAAACCATCAATAATTTAGGGTATTAATTCTTATTTAATTTTTTTTTAAATTACACTTTACATATTTTATTCTATATTTTAGCAGTAGTTTTATTGCGTTTTGTTCAATTTCAAAATATTGGGATTCAAAACTATAGAGTAAAATTACTATAAACAAAAAGTTAAAGAATGGGAAAAAAAAAAAACTTGTTTTTTTTTTTTTTGGTAGAAGATATTGGGTTACTATTAAATCCCATCAACTTTTGAGCACTAACTTCCCCTCGTGCAAGAGATATAAATTAGGAGTAAAAAAAAATTAATGAAAAGGCAAACGTCTAATCATTCTTTTCTACTAATTAATTTATATAATATGGGAATGTGGGCACAAAAAGGTCCTTTATATATATGCTGCTGGCGGCCTTACATTTCTTCAAATTTTTTTTAATCAAAGTCTAATTTAATAGCATAATTTATAATATCAAACCGTCTCGTAATTTCTATTTTACAAAATAGATCTTTTTATACCCGTTCAAATAAAAAAAAATATTTATTTAATTTATGAAATACGCTTAAACTAAACCGTAGCTTACAATTACATTGTACAACGCATAGTTTGTAAACTAAATAAATATAACTTTTTAAACTAACTAACTAAAGAACCAAAGTGTCTAAATAAACATAATTTATAAACAAAGTAAATATAATTTGTAAACAATAAATATTTATCTTACAAAATAATACCCACAGGTTGATTCATACAAGGTTTTACCTTTAATTTAAAATGGGCGCCTAATTAATATTGACTTAATCACGTGCATGCATTATTCTACGTGATTTCATGCTATTATGTTTTCTGTAATTTATTTATTTATTATTATTATCATAAGAATTAATTTAAATTCAAGAAGTTCTTGGTTTTGGGTGTAAGATATTATTGTTGAATTATAGGACAGTCAACTACTTAAAATAGCATTATTTCCAAAGTTCAGAAGCACTTAAATATTAGAATATTTTAATATATCTCATCAATTTAAATATTATTATTTCTGTTCTGCACCTAAACCTACGCACCAGAACAGACAAATAATTATTCCAACTGTGACACATATATTAAATTAATCTATTTTTCTATTGCAGATATCGGAGTGAACTTTAATCAAAACTCTGTTTATTTCATTAAAAAAATAATATACGTTAAAATCGCCAAACTTAAACGTCTTTTAGCACAATAATTTAGTTCACAATTTTATTTTTCTTTTGAGAGAAAAAAAATATTATTAGTTATCTAAGTTATATTTTATATATATTCAGGTGACAAACAAAAAAGACATATTTTGGATGAAAATACTTTTATCATATGAGTACATTGAAGAAGCTGGTAAATGATATTAAATTTATAATTAGCAAGATTAATATTTTATAATTAAGCACATATTATTCATTTAAGAAATATATAAAGCTGAAAATGAACTCAGCCGCCGCCGACAGGACAAAATATATATAAAACTGGAAATTCTGATTATCAAATTTTACAATTCACAACTTAATAACAATATATATACGCAGGTCTAAAAGTTAATTTGTGTTAAATAATAATGAATTTATATTATTTATTTAAAAATATTAATAGTTGAGATTAAAATATTTTTTCCAGATACATGCTTAATTTTTTTATAAATTGTACTTAATTAAATTAAGTATAATTTATAACGTAATTAAGCACGAACGAAAATTATGCTTAATGTTTCACTGTTTGATGCTTTAATCTCAATCACTAATGCTATCAATTCAATGACCGGAATTCATTCTTATTTAGCACAAACTTTAATTTTAGTATTTGATCAGAACAATCTCGATACATATGATTCAAACCCTAATATATATGCAGATACATTTTGATCACAGTATGAAAGATGCTTTTTTGTCGCGAATATCAATTATTATTTTAGGAAAAAGAGGTACTCGTTTAAATGAATTGCATGGTACATGTTTTTTCATTAATTCACAACTTAATTAGGCCAGCAATTGTTTATTGATTAGGCTTAAAAGTTTGTTTTGACTGATCAAATTCAGTGTATGGAACAAAGTGGCAGGTAAAAGAAGATACAAACACAGTTAGTTAAATTAAGCGAATACTAATAGTATTTACAAACAATTAGTGACAAATTAAAGGCTGCAGGGGTTATTTAATGTATAAATATATATATGTATGCATAGATAAAATATATATATATATATATATATATATATTGAATTTCTGTGTTGTAGTGGTTGTGTCTGTTTCTGTCTTCCACTTTGTCATGATCTCCTTCATAAGTGATAAGCTTTTCAATTTCTCAGTGCTACCTGCATTCCTTGATTTTTTTTAATTTTTTTTTTTTTTTTTTGAATTTTTGACTTAAGACTTCCAGTTTCTGTGATCAATCTTTGGCTTGTTCCCACAAATATATTTTTGACTCCATAGATGTAAGTTGCTAGAGGAATCTTCAATGGTAGAATGCAATTTAGTTGGAAAAAATAGAGAAATTAAGAGCGAAATAATAAATAAAAAAAAAAGTATTGAAAGAAAAGAAGATTATGGAAAATTAGAAAGGAGGAGGAAAAAAAAAAAAAACAGAAATGAAAAAATGAGTGGTGGTGGACAGACTGGTGGTAGGCAGATAATGGGGTGCGTTGCCAAGAATTGAAAAGGCAAACAAGTTTTTCTTTAATGGTAGTATATAAGAGAGAGAGAGAGAGAGAGAGGGGTTGGCCTATTATTCAAACTGAAAGCCAAGTTTGAGATGAATATATTATTTAAGGAATTAATTGATCGGTTGGGGGAGAAAATAAATTAATTAAAAACAAGAATCAAAACAATGATTATTAATTAGCAGGGTAAAGCATAAACCCTTTTCAACCCATCACTTAAATTTTATTTAATTGCTTCTTGTGGCTTATCTCTAATCATCACAACTCAATCATTAAATCCTTAAAATAACCTTCGACATACTCTCCTTTTTCTATTATATAACATATATTAGTGTACATTTATTCTCATAATAATCTTTTAGTGTGCTAATTAAAATATTTTTTATTTATTAAGATATGGGATCTAGATCTACATTAATACCCCGAGTTTTTGAGAGAAAAATAAAATTAACCTAAGCTTAAGAATTCCCTTTTTTCGTGATAAATTAAAATCCGTATATATTAGGCCAGGGTGAACAATGTCTAAATTATCTCCAGACATTAAGTCCTTTGTCTATAAAAATTCATCCCTTGACCATTCTCAATAATCATAAAAAAGGACAAATTATTAACATACCATATTATATTGGTCAATTAATAAAAAATATTTTATTAATTTTTATTACTGAATTATATCATAATATTTAATGCTATTAATTAAAGATACTTTATAAATTAATTTAGTATTGAAAAAATATTAGGATATTTTCATAATTAACCAATAGAGTATTGGGTATGGTATAGTTGCTAATCTTAAAAAAAAAAAGCTACATTGTGTCTCTATCTCATTATTCTAGTCATGCACAACATATATAATTCATAGAAATATTGTGAATTTGAGATCTGAACTCATAAGGTAATTAACCCAAAAGCAAGACTTCCTTTTTCTTTCTTTCTTTTTTTTTCTATACTTTTTTTCTTTGGATTATTTGATAGGTGTGCACAAAATATACTCTGCTTCTATACAATTACACCAACTTATTGATACAAACTAACCAAAACCACCAGTAGGCGCAAATTCTCATTTTTAAAACTATGATCTTATTGTGGAAAGGAGGTAGGTGGGATATCAAACTCTATATATGTTTCTTTTATCACACGATTTATACTCATATTCTCCGATACTTACTGTGAAACACGTCTAAAGTGTTCATAAACTGATGTAATAATATAAAATTTATCGTAAAATAAGGGATTGCACATACAAATAATAAACATAAATAAATGACACAAGAAATTATAGTGATTCGAGTATAAGCTTTACGCCCACTTTTTAAGTCTTCTCGGTAATGATTTTCTTATGGTGAAGAAAATACAAAGTATGTAACAATGATGAACAATAACAATGGGTGGTGAGCAAATGTATATATAGGGAGATATTCCTAGATACATAATAAATATAAAATCTAGATATGGTAAGATATATCTAAATCTAAATCTATCTATAGTAGATTTATTCCAATCCAAATCGTATACTTATAAGGATATATCTTGTCCAACAAGGAAACAAGATATACATCATATCTTTTCCATATCTATCCAACTCGATTAGCTCCTCGAGTTCCTCGACCTATGATCAGATTGGTAGATTTCCCTAGGATCTGTGCTTTATTTTATTTGAATTTTTTTTAAAAGTATTTTCATAAAAACCAAAAACCCCTTCAAAGTTTGATTTACCCAAACAAAGGATTGAAAAACTACATTCAGTACATGATTTACTTTCGTTGCACTATCTCTGTGGGTTCGACATACCTTCGGGTTATCTATAAATTTATTTGCCCTGTGCTATAATCTGTGTGCAGATTTTGCATCGATCAAATTGGCGTCGTTGCCGGGGATAGTCAGATTGTGGTTTGTTACTGTTTTGTTTAAAATCTTCTGGATTGGGTCATATTTTTCTATTTTTTTACCCATTATTTTATCACTTTCCTTTTCAATTTTTGTTCTTATTTTCATTTGTTATTGCTTTCTCTTTTTATTTTTGATTTTCGAAATTAAAAAAAAAATGAATGAAAAAAAAAACTTTGAGGTCTGTTTCGACCGAGACAAAGCTTGCCACGGTCGACACGGAGTTCTAGCAGCCAAAATTCCACGTTGTTTGAGGTCTGAAGAAGGCGGATAAAAAGTTGGTGTCTGAGGCCAACATTCGAGGTACAATTTCGAGCCCTGAATCTGATTTTCGAACTTATTCTCTCTGATTTTCGAATAAGTTTGGGGGAGGAAGATTGAGGGGTTTGAAACTATTTTCTATCCTTTTATTTATTTGCTTTTGTCATTCAAATTTTTGCCTAGGTAATTTTTATGAATTGAAATTTTTTTTGTGATTTGTGAGAAAAATCTTTAAGTAATTGAACCCTCCTGCAATTTATGTAATGTTTGGAATTAATCTTTGATAAGTTGATTTGATTTCATTTGTGGTTGATTTGCCCATGAATGTAGAATACCGCATGATAGGGTCTAATTGAAACTTACACTTGCATGATGTTTGAGTGGATTGAAATTAACTGAAGAAGAATTTTTTAACCCAAGTGAGATTTGAGCCTTTATTTGTTCATGAGAGATTCGCATGTATGTTTTCGTTTCTCGAGAACTTACTTTTGTTCTGTTTTGAGACTGCATAGTGTGCACAATGATAGAAAATGATCTTAGGCCATTTTTGTTAGTCATATCTTCCTAAACACTGTCCCTTATAATGATTTATCCTTAGTTAAGCCCCTTTGAGCCTGTTACTTTTCTTTCTTGTCTATGAGTTAAAGAGAAGCATTGTAGTCCATCTTGTCTATGAGAAGTGCTATAAACAGGTGATTTGTTTCTTGTCTATTAGAGTTGGGCGAAATAAAGGGTAGATTGATGATTATTGTTCAAGAGGTAGCCTTTGAGTCCTTGGTTTCTGTACTTGTCTATGAGTGAAATTTTGGATTCCTTCTTGTCTATAAGTTGAGGTGAAATAAAGAATTACAAGAGGATAAGAAATCTTTAGTTGGTTACGAAAAAAAAGAGCTTGAAAAGAAAAAAAAAAGAAGAAGAGTCTTGATTGGTATTGTAAAATAAAAGGAGAATGGTAGATGTATTAAGAAGGTGAATTAAGATTGATGAGGTGGACGCACTTAGTTGATTTTGAGTCACTTAACCATATTTCCCTACCTTTCACAAAATGCATTCATTACAACCCTGTCAAAAGTCCTTTTTGATTCTTGATTTGTGTGCACAAATAAGCAGTGGCTATTTTAGAACTCTTGCAAGCCTATGATAGAAATTTCTTCATACATGTTGTGAGTGCTTTCATTTGAAATCCAAACACTTGAGTGATGAGCGATACACTTTCCTGTGAGTCTTCCGAAGTTGATGAATATCTTATCTCTTTCAATTGCTTGTGTGATGTGGATTGATGAACCTTGATTGTGATGAATCTTGTGAGGCATTTCACTTTCAACTGCTTGAGAATTCTTTTCTTCTTTTCTTCGATTGAGGACAATTTAATTTTCAAGTTTGGGGGGTTTGATAAGCTCATAAATATACTCACTTATCTATATTTTTCTCCATTGTTTCAAGTGCATTTTGTTATGTTTTTACTTATTTCTGTGCATGAGTCTACTTTAGAGGGTATTATGCTTGTCATGGTAAGACTTTGCAGGTTTTAAGCAAAATTCATTGGAAACCCATACCGAAAGCATTTGATGTTCAAAGCAACAGTCACGACTTCTTCCACAGTTGGAATCCGAGCTAACGGGGCACAAAATTGGAAAGATCTTTGAGTTAGCTTACCAACGCAATTGGAATCGGGTCAATCGGAGTTCGGGAACAAAAGTTATGGCCAAAATCGTGAGACTGCGCAGAAGGGTCGAAAGTGGCGAAAATGGTCTCTGTTTCGACCGAGACAAGGTTCATCTCGACCGAGATGAAATGTTTTGGCGAGATTCTGCGAGATTTTCACATATTTTGGGCGAGAATTGCTTGGGATTCAAGTTACACATCAATCTGGAAGCATTGAAGACCCTAAAAGGGAAGTTTCAACCAAGAAAATCATTCCTTTTGAAGTTTTGAGCAAAGAAGGAAAATATCAAATACCATCAACTCAAGAAGGAAATGCCCAATTTCATCAATTCCTACCATTCAAGAGTTTTACCCTACTCCTATATAAACTCATGTCTAGTTCATTATTAATCATTCAAGTCCAATTTTAAACCCTAAACCTTGATCGATGCAAAATCTGCACACAGATTATAGCACAGGGCAAATAAATTTATAGATAACCCGAAGGTATGTCGAACTCACAGAGATAGTGCAACGAAAGTAAATCATGTACTGAATGTAGTTTTTCAATCCTTTGTTTGGGTGAATCAAACTTTGAAGGGGTTTTTGTTTTTTTATGAAAATACTTTTAAAAAAATTCAAATAAAATAGAGCATAAATCCTAGAGAAATCTACCAATCTGATCAACATGCAAGAAACAAATAATTCAAACCCATAAAATATACTTTTGGTGGAAAATCTGGTAAAGTGGAATCAACTACTTGGTCGGGCAGTCAAAACCTAGATTATTAACTAGTGATTATCTCCTCTCGGTCTCAAAAACACACGTTAATCAATCTCAATAAAAATCAGATTAATCCTACAATTGAATTCTTCTTGGTCGGACAGAAAATCAAATGTATTAAACTCTCACTTCCTATTATCAATTTTCACCTCTCGGTCCTTCAATTAATAACAAAAACCTATTCCAATTTTCATCTCTCGATCCTTCAATTGAAAAATAGATTTGAAATAAAACCAAAGAGTTTAAATCAATAAAAGGGTTTGAAGAATTCGAATCAAAACATGTATCACAGATGGAGAAACCCTAGAATCTGATAAAGAATCTAGCCTAGCATATTAAAATTAAACATTGAAACAAGAATTAAAGATTGCATTAAAATAAAGGTGCAGAAAAATAAAGGTACAATAAAATAAAGGTTTTGATTCCAACCCTAAAAACTAAAGAAAACTAAACTATGAACTGAAATTTAAAGTTGGACTGGAATTTAAAATTAGACTGGAATGATTAATAATGAACTAGACATGAGTTTATATAGGAGTAGGGTAAAACTCTTGAATGGTAGGAATTGATGAAATTGGGCATTTCCTTCTTGAGTTGATGGTATTTGATATTTTCCTTCTTTGCTCAAAACTTCAAAAGGAATGATTTTCTTGGTTGAAACTTCCCTTTTTGGGTCTTCAATGCTTCCAAATTGATGTGTAACTTGAATCCCAAGCAATTCTCGTCCAAAATATGTAAAAATCTCGCAGAATCTCGCCAAAACATTCCATCTCGGTCGAGATGAACCTTGTCTCGGTCGAAACAGAGACCATTTTTGCCACTTTCGACCCTTCTGCGCAGTCTCACGATTTTGGCCATAACTTTTGATCCCGAACTCCGATTGTCCCGATTCCAGTTGTGTTGGAAAGCTAACTCAAAGATATTTCCAATTCTGTGCCCCGTTAGCTCGGATTCCAACTGTGGAAGAAGTCGTGACTGTTTCTTTGAACATAAAATGCTTTCGGTACGGGTTTCCAATGAATTTGGCCTAAAACCTGCAAAGTCTTACCATGACAAGCATAATACCCTCTAAAGTAGACTCATGCACAGAAATAACTAAAAAAATAACAAAATGCACTTGAAATAATGGAGAAAAACATAGATAAGTGAGTATATTTATGAGCTTATCAAACTACACGGCTCGACCCACTCGAACTACTTCCTCGAATTATATTGAGACCACTCCAACAATTCTCCACTGCAGACTCAATATCACCTAGGCTTGACACCTCATCTTCAGTTTGACTCCAGCAGTTTGATCAGTTCCAAATAGCACTCAAACTCAGTAGTGGGAACTGGTTTCGCAATCATATCCGCAAGATTATCGAAGGTATTGACCTTGTGCAGCTCAATCACACCAGCTACAACCACATCTCTAATAAAATGGAACTTTACATCAATGTTCTTAGTTCTCTCATAATGAACATCATTCTTTGCTAGCTGCAAAGCACCCTGATTATCACATAAAAGATGAACCTACATTTTTCCTTGATCAATCCTTAGTTCATTCATAAACCCAAGAAACCAAAAACCTTCTTTAATCACTTCGGTCAAGACAATGTACTCTGCTTCTGTCAAAGATAAGGCAACTACCATTTGCAAACTTGCTCTCCAATTAATCGCAGTTCCATATGATGTGAACTCAAAACCCACCAGCGATTTTCTCGTATCCATACATCCTGCATAATCTGAGTCTACAAACCCTTCAATTGGGAGCCTCGAGCTCGAACCATCATCCTCGAAGACTAGACTCTTCCTAATTGTTCCTCAAACATACCCGAGGACCCACTTTAGAGTCATTCAATGCGCTTTCTTAGGTTCGGTCATGAAACTACTAACCATGTTGAGAGCATTAACAAGATCTGGTCTCGTACAGACCATATCATACATCAACGAACCGACAACGCTCGCATAAAAAACACTTCTCATTAGCTCACGTTCCTCCTCGTCGAGTTTCTCAGCAGCACTCAGCTTGAAATGAGCTGCTAGCGGAGCGAGCACATATTTTACATCATCCATTTCATTCTTCTCAAGAGCTTTCATCTAGTATTCCTCTTGAGATGATGTGAGTCTTCTTCGAGCCCTGTTTCGACCTATCTCCATACCCAAGATCCTTCGAGCACAATCGAGATCCTTCATTTCGAACTCCTGACTCAGAGCTTCATTTAGTTCGGCTATCCCTTGCCTATCTCGACTTGCTATCAACATATCATCAACATACAACAGTAGATAAATTCAAGTCTTCATATTTTTACCTCAAAAATAAACACATGTATCGTGTTTGCATCGAACAAAGTCCTGTTGAACCATAAACTTATCGAACCCCTATTCCACTGCCTAGGAGACTGCTACAATCCATACAATAACTTCTTTAGAAGACATACCTTATCCCCTCTACCGACTTCCTCGAAACCTTTGGGACTCGTCATAAAGATCCTTTCTTCCAGCTCCATACAGAAATACGGTCTTTACATCCAGCTGCTCCAGCTCAATGTCATACCAAACAACTAACAACAACATCAGCCCGATTGACCTTTGTTTTACTACCGGTGCAAACACCTCGCCATAGTCCACACCTTCCCATTGCGTAAAGCCTCGAGAAACTAGCCTAGCTTTGAATCTAACCCATGAAACCTCCTGCTTCTTCTTAAAGATCCACTTACAGCTAATTATCGATTGCTTCTCCCTCGGCTTATCCACGTACTCCTAGATGTTATTCTTTCTCAAGGAGTCCATCTCCTCCTTCGTGGCATCAAGGCATTTGAGCCTCTCCTTACAACTTATGACCTCGGTGTAGCTCTTCGGCTCAGTATCATTGATAAGCTCATATTTATACTCACTTATCTATATTTTTCTCCATTGTTTCAAGTGTTTTACATTATGTTTTTACTTATTTCTGTGCATGAGTCTACTTTAGAGGGTGTTATGCCTTTGATGGGTGAATTTTGCAGGTTTTAGGCCAAATTCATTGGAAACCCGTACCGAAAGCAGATGATGTTCAAAGGAACAGTCACTACTTCTTCCATAGATGGAATCTGAGCTAATGGAGCACATGGATGGAAATATCTTTGAGTTAGCTTTCCAACGCAACTGGAATCGGGTCAATCGGAGTTCGGGAGAGGAAGTTATGGCTAAAACCGTGAGACTGCGCAGACAGATGTTTCTGTGTCGAGAGACAGGATTTGTGTCGACCGAAACAGAGGTCAAAACATTCCTGTCGATCGACAGTATTTATTTCGATCGACACAGAAGCCCGAAAAAGCTATTTTGGGCCTGTTTTGGCAGTTTTTGCTATTTTAACTCAATACTCAAATTAGGTCTTTTTCCCCCTCTATAAATAAGAACTCTTAGGCACGAAATTAGGGACTTCTCATCTATCTTTTAAGTTGGTTTTTACCTTGAATTTACATTGAGCTTTGGAGTTTTTCAAGACATTGAAGGTTCCTCTTCATTTGTAAGTTCATTAATAATATGTTTATTTACTTTCTAGTCATGATTTGTGGCTAGAACCCTAAACAGGTTCTAGGGTTATGATTTCTTTTATGATGCATGTTTAATTGATATCAACTCATATAGCATGGATTAATTCTCTGATTTAATTTTATAATCTAGATTAAAAGAAGGACCGAGAGGTGAATTGAGATCTAGGTTTATAGTTAATAATTGATGGATCGAGAGATGAAAATTATTAACAGGAAGAGAGAATTAATTGTGTTTGTTTTCTGTCTCAAAAGGAAGAAACCTACATAGGAATAATTAGATAATTATGAGATTGATTAATTTGGTGTTCTTGAGACCTAGATGAGATAGTCACTAATTAATAATCTAGGATTTAATTGCCTGACCAAGGAATTTAATCCACAAAAATCTATGTTTTCCCCATTGCTGAGTTGATTGATATTTTCATGTTGATGATTAGATTATCTGCCCTAGGATCTGTGCTTTCCTTTATTGTTTTCAAAACCCTTTATTTTCTGCATTGTTATCTTTAAATTCCAAAACAAAACCCAATTTTCTATTTCCTCAAACATCTATGTTCTAAAAATTATGACTAGTACTTTAGGTTTTTCATTGCACATTCCCTGTGGGATCGACCACTGATAAGCTCATATTTATACTCACTTATCTATATTTTTCTCCATTGTTTCAAGTGCTTTATGTTATGTTTTTACTTATTTTTGTGCATGAGTCTACTTTAGAGGGTGTTATGCCTTTGATGGGTGATTTTTGTAGGTTTTAGGCCAAATTCATTGGAAATCCGTACCGAAAGCAGATGATTTCGTTGCACTGTCCCTGTGGGTTCGACTAGCCTTCGGGTTATTATAAATTTATTTGCTTGCTGATTTACAGCTTTATCAAATTGACCAAGGAATTTAATCCACAAAAATCTATGTTTTCCTCATTGCTGAGTTGATTGATATTTACATGCTGATGATTAGGATATCTGCCCTAGGATCTGTGTTTCCTTTAATTGTTTCCAAAACCCTTTATTTTCTGCATTGTCATCTTTAATTTCAAAACAAAACCCTTCTCAAATTTGGATTCACTCAAACAAAGAATAGATAAACTATGCCAGTACATGAGATAATTTCGTCGCACTATCCCTGTGGGTTCGACATTCCTTTGGGTCTATAAAATTATTTGCTTGCTGTATTTTACAGTCATCAACCACCCTTGGGTGTAAAAATATTATTTGCTTAACCGCTTTACTGCAGTTATCAATCATCCAACTCTACCTCTTCCGCCATAATGATGCATATGATAATACATCAGCATATCTGAAACGAGTGGGAGGTCTTATCTTCCTTCGTTCCCTATTTCTCGTGAGATTATAATCTTGAAGCGCACCTGACACTCGAACCACCTTAATCTCCTCATCCAACTTAGATGCACTATTTGACCCACTGGTCGGCGCCACCTCAATCTCAACAACTAATCTATTTCGTTCGAATCTATCAGACTGTTCCTGTTCCTGTTCCTTGAGAGCACCAACTTATTTCTCAAGAATATTTGTCCATTTCTCGGCCCTTTTATCCAGATCTCCTACCAGCTCCTCATTGAATATCACATCCCTGTTAATGATGCACTTTCTTATATCCGGCTCGAGATAAATATGCATTTTAATGCCCTTCTCCCAAGCTTATCTTCCTTGATATTCGCATAAGCCAAGCAACTAAAAGCTCTGAGGTTGCTAAAATTTGGAGGATGATCAGACCATATTTCTTTCGATACCTTGAAACCTGATACAGTCGAGAGACATCGGTTGATCAAATAAGCTACAGTAGTCACTGCTTCTGCACAGAACGACTTGGGTAACATTGCACTGAACAACATACACTTCGTTCTTTCCAGCAAAATCCAATTATACCTCTCTGCCAATCCGTTCTACTGAGGTTCTCCAGACACTATCTTGTGCCGTGCAATATCTTGCTTCAAACAGTACCTCTCGAACTCCTTCGAGCAATACTTAAGGCTATTGTCAGCTCATAGCCTCTTGACCTTCCTTCTAGTCTAATTTTCGATCAAACTTTCCACTTCTTGAAGGTCTCTAAAACATCACTCTTATTCTTCAATATGTAGACCCACACCTTCCTCAAGTGGTCATCAATGAGGCTCATGAAATACCTCGCTCCTCCATTCGAACTGACCCTTGGGTCCCCATATATCTGAGTGGATGTAGTTCAGAGTTCCTTGAGCTCTCTATTGACCTAAATTGAACTTTACCCGGTGAGATTTCCCATAGATACCATTTTCATAGAAATCCAACTCTCTGACATTATCCCCGAGCAACAAATCTTGCTTTGATAACTCCTATAGTCCCCTCTCACTAACGTGACTGTGTCGCCTGTCCCACAATACTGACTTATCAACTGTCACTATCGAAGCCACCCCGATCACCGTGCTCCCCATGAGAGTGTAAATTCCATTCCTTTGAGCTCCCTTCATCAAGACCAGGGATACTTTGCAAACCTTCAAGGTCCCAGCTTTCATCTTGATTGTGTAAACCCAGTTCATCGAGCATCCCCAAAGAGATCAAGTTTCTCTTAAGCTCCGGAACATGCCTTACACTTCGAATTACTCTTTCGGTATTATCGTACATCTTAACTCTTTCCAACCACCTTGCATGGTTTTATGTTATCCAAAAGAACACTCGAGTTCTCCTACTCCTTGAGCCATGACTTATTAGGTGCCATGTGGAATGTATAACCTGAATCCAATATCCATTCCCTCTCTGAGCGCTCATTCAAAATCACCAACGCCTATCTAGAGTAATATTCCTGCTCAGCAACAGCTATATCTGCATGTTTCTTCTGTTCGTGCTTCGTCTGCATCTCCGGACGATCTCTTGTAATATGTCCCTCCTTATGACAGAGATAGCACCAGACCTTTGACTTTGATCCTGGCTTTGGCCTCGACCTTGACATTGAATTTCCTCTATTAAAATTCCTCATCTCCAGTCTTCCTCGAGACATTCTAGCCACCAGGCCTTCTCTATGAGAGTTCTCTCACTCCTCGTTCTTCTCATTCAACTCCTTTGAACTTAGAGCAGACTGAACCTCATCCATGGTCAATGGCTCTTTTCCATACATTAGAGCTTCCTTGAAGTTCGAATAACTCTTTGGAATTGCATTTAACTGTAGGGTTTTCCTGTGAACCGAATTACCAAAACCAATTTGAACCAGATCGATTTATGGATTTTATGCATAATTAAATACAAGATAAAACCTAGCATGCTCCTATGAATTTAATACAATATTGTGGATTGAGAATTTCCGTAATTTCGTCGAGTCTGAACAGATCTTTTGCGTTTGAATTTCCAACTTGAATTCAACCACGCAATCCGATTTTATCTGCGGAATAAGAAATTAGATCTCTAATTTCTTAGAATAAAAATCGAAAACAAAAGGGAAGAAAGAAATCTGTTGTTCTCCAGATTAGATCTTCAGATCTGTATCCCGGTGCTGATCAGATCTACTACTGGTGAGGACTCAGTATAATAAATGCTTTCAGTATGCAAAACCCATCATTAACAACATCAACGCCTGATCCTCATCACCTATCGCCACATCGATATATGCCAGATCGAGGAACAACTTATTGAATTGGTCGAGTTGCTTGTTGATCGGTCTTCCCTCTGACATCTTAAACGAATACGATTGTTTAAGATAGTGCCGATTCGCCAGGGACTTCTTCATGTATAGTGACTCAGTTTGGTCCATACTTCTACTACTGTATTCTCCTTTGACACCTTCCTCAACATCGTGTCTCCTAGACTTAGAATCTGCGCACTGTGCGCCTTCGCTAGTGCATCTTTCTTCTATTGCTCTGTCATCGTGTCAAGTAACCCAACCTCTCCCTTCAAGGCACCGTCCAAGCCTCGCTGCACGAACAACGCTTGCAGCTTCAACTTTCACAAACTAAACTCATTCGATCCTTTGAAGCGCTCCACCTCGAACTTGGCTGAACCCATAGCAATCATTTTTTTACGTTCACCGCACCAATTTGTTGTGAAGTAAGTGATTGCACACACGAATAACAAACATAAAATAAACGACACAAAGAATTATAGTGGTTCGAGTGTAAGCTCTACGTCTACTCTTCAAGTCTCCTCGATGATGATTTTACTATGGTGAAGAAAATACAAAGTTAGTAACAATGATGGACAATAACAATTGATGTGGAGCAAGGGTATATATAGAGGGATATTCCTAGATACATAAGTAATATAAAATCTAGATAAGGTAAGATATATCTAAATCTAAATCTATATATCTAATAGATGTATTCCTATCCAAATCCTGATAAAGATAAATCTTGACCAACAAGGAAACAAGATATATATCATATCTTTTTCATATCTGCCCAACTCGATTAGCTCCTTGAGTTCCTCGACCTACACGGCTCGACCCACTTGAACTAATCTCTTCGACCCACTCAAATTACTTTCTCGAGTTATATTAAGATTACTCCAACAAAATTAAGTATTTGTTCAATTCTAATTATTCTATGTACCTCTAATTTATCGCCACACTAGCCCACGACTTAGTAGTACATCAAATTTTAGTTACTATTATTATCCAAGAACGTAAATATATAATATACTTAGGGGTGTAATCGAACCGAGTCGAGTCGAGTAGTGTCATGCTCAAGTTTGACTCGTTTAATATCGAGTCGAGCTTCGAGCTTTTTTATCAAATACTTTGATGTTCACGAACGTTGTCAAGCTTTTATCGAGCCTAAACGAACTTTCTAAATTTAGAATATATTAAAAAAATTCATTATTATTTTGAAGAAAAGGTTATTTATTCCAAAAAAAATATCATACTCATGCTCAAATTTTAAATTTTCTCATTATTAGATAGATTTATCATTATTGTTACTCTTAAATCATGAAAATATTATTTTTATAAAAGTAATTATTTTATATTTCTTATTAATTTTAGCTAACGAGCTTGCTCACGAGCTCACGAGTCGAATACTATGATGCTCAAGTTTGGTTCATTTAATAAACGAGCTTTACTAAACGAACTCGAACGAACTTTTATCGAGTCGAAATTCGAGTAGCTCACGAACAGTTTGGTTCATTTACACCCCTAAATATACTCATCCAAAATGAAAAAGGAAAAAAAATGCATAATTAATAGATATTCGTTTTGATATTTGAACGAATGAAAACTATTATATCAACATATGGATACTTTGGAATTAATCTCAAAAGTATAATACCATGTATCAATAAATATTATTCGAGATACCTCATCATCACAACTCTATATCTCCCAAAAAGAAAAAAATTTATTTTTTGCAAAATTCTTTCATGGATGATTCAAGGGTTCCAAGTGGATTTGAACCCCATATTTAGGTTTCATGGTGAGCACAACCACCGGAGCGTGACGATAATTTGGAGAGATTTTGAAGGTGAATTTGGAGATGAGCATTGCCAATATGATCTTGGCCTCCATTAGAGCAAATCCTTGACCCACACAGTTCCTTGGCCCTGCTGCAAATGGTATGAAATGCCGACCCGGTGCGAACGCTTTCGTCGCGAATCGCTCCGGGTTGAACTCGTTCACGTCTTTCCCCCATATCTCTTCGCTGTGGTGAATCGCCAGAACTGGGATCCATATCGACAGCCCTTTCGGAATCAGCAGATCCCCCAGCTTTATGTCTTCGAACGCCATGCGAGGAAGGAGCGAAGCTGGCGGGTATAGTCTCAGTGACTCGTTGATCACCATGTTCAACTGCACCACATTAATCGATAAGATCCTCTATTTTATATCGTGTTTTCAATAATAAATTAATTGTATATTTTAATATTTGAATTAGTGATAAGAAAGTGCTTTAGGTATGGGTGATAATAATAAAAAAAAAAAAAAAGTAGTTCATATTTTTGGATGCCACTATCAAATTAAAGTGAGTGTTTGTCATTATAAACACTCGATGCTAATTGCTAAACCTTACGAGCGATGACAAGTTTCATTAATTTTATAAAAGTGAAAAAAACAATAATTATTGGCTCAATTTATTTAATATATAGTACATTATCACACATGTATTATGTTTCCAATACATTGACACTGTACATTATATAAAGTGATATGCACTAAGGAAATAAAATATGAAATGAAATGTTGGTTCATAAAGAGGTTGAGATATAATAATATAAATTATATTATTTACCACATTTATTAATACTATTCACAATGCCATTTTTACGTTTCAAATTATATAAACTTTTATCGACTCATTTAATGTAATTGAGGAAAAACGAAAAAATAATAAATACGTTATATTATAAGAAGAAAGATGTGTTGATTAAATAAAAAAAAATGGAGATAATCCGAGAGGAAAAGGTTGGGACTATGTATATATTAAATAAAATCAAATGAATTTGCTATTTACGTGTCAGAAAAAAATAGTGTAAGAATGAGATGCATGTGTATTGTAAATTTGTAATAGAATTCAGAGTTTAATGTTGCAATATTTTAAAAGAAGTTAGTTACCAAAGTGAGCTTGGAGAGGTGTTCGACAGAAGGCGGAGCGCCATTGCAGACTTGCTTAACCTCAGCTCTCACTCTCTCCTGCCACGTCGGATTGGAGGCGAGCAGCATAACCGTCCAGGTGAGCAGGAGCGCGGTGGTGTCGTGGCCGGCGAAGAAGAAGGTCTTGCATTCATCCATTATAACCTGCAAATTCAAGCTGAAGCCATTGCCGGATTTCTTCTTCTGCATCTCGTTGAGCAGCATTCCCAGCAGATCGTTCCCGTACGAACTGCTCCTTCCGATCTCCACGCAGTCTCTCCGGCTCTGTATGATCTCCATCAGCAGCCTCTCCACCTCGCTCTTGAGCGACTTTATCTCTCTGTTGTACTTGCTGGGGAAGAATCTGTCACATTTTGATTTAGATATTTAGATTGATTGTGGTATACATATGGTGTTGGCTTGGAATTGAATTTTATAAGGTTTGTGTTTGAAAATTTACAGTGGTGGAACTGGAGGGAGATAAAGACAAGAAATTAAATATCTCTTCTCTTTCCACGAAAAAGCGATTGCCTTTTCTCTATCTCTATTTCTCTCTCTCTGTGGAGATAATATATGTATGCACTTGCAGAGGAGATTGATGATTAATTACCTGCTACCAGGAAAGCAGAGATGGCGGGTGGATCGAGCGCAGAGGTTTTGCAGCACAGTCAATAGATGGAAGATTTGCTTCCCCTTTTCGTAGTTGCTGTCGAATTCAGTTCTGGAAATAATATCAGCGGTGAGGCGAGTCATATATTCTCCAATTTCGATTTCTTTCTCGCCGTTTTCCACCGCCTTCTCCAATGATTCCAGCATTATGTTGGTGCAATCCACCATGTACCCTGCATAGCTCTACACAAAAACAATTAATTAATGTCTTTTTTTTTTTTGGATGATGTGGATGTGGAAATGAATTAACCTTGAGCTTGTCTCCCATGAAAGCGGGGGCGACGATGTGGCGCTGGTGGTACCAGTCGTCGCCATTGGCCATCAAAAGGCCGCGGCCGATGAAATGCTTGGAGCCCTGCTGCTGCAGCCATGATTTCCCCGAAATGCTGCTGTATTTCGACAGCAGCTCTTTGATCAGATCGGTTTCCGTCAGGCACATCCGCGGTTCCACACCGTTCCAATATATGAAGCGCTTTCCTATACATATACATATATTATATCCAATCCAATCCAATCCATGAATATATATATATATATATATATAATGAAGTGATATGATTGATGGTGATATATATATGTAAATGTAAATGTACCGTAAGTGTTGGACCAGAGGATGAAATGGGGGAGGAGGCGGGAAACGAGGTCGTGGTGGAGGGAATCCATGTCATGAGCGGTGGATTTGGAGACAAGAGAGGCCATGTCCAAAATGTTTCCGAGGAGAAAGCGGGGATTGGGGCCACGAACTCCTTGTTTCTCCATTATTCTCCTGATGCGTCTCGGAGTCAACCAGTAGCAACATATGCTTTCGTATCCTGCTTTCAATATTTTGTACAATAACAACGCCACCACCACCACCACCACACTCCCCATCACCAACGCCAATTCCATGCTCTCTCTCAATAAATTAAAAACAAACGTACACGATAGTGTACAGTGTTGGTTTAGGAAGGAAGCAGAGACTAATTAAGCTATTTGTTGGCTTGGTGGATTGGAGGGGTAAGGAGACACTAATATTTATAGTCACACTTCCCATTTTAACAACGAAACGGAAATGCATTCATTTTTATTTTATAAAATATGCTGTGCGTTTCATTATGCTCTTTTTACTATTATCAATATACGAATTAAATAATCTAGCAACATATTTTACTAATAACTTTGAGATTGTAAAATAATTTAACAAATCTCAATATTTGCATATATCAATATATATATTTAGTAGCTTGGTTCATGTGATCGATGGATCAATGAGCTTAATGACGGAACTGGGACGATCTCATTTCAAGAATGAAATCAAAATGTATAGATTGATTGATCATATATATAGGCAATATTACTTGAAATTAAACTGTATAAAATAAGATTTGGGCAGGGTTATTACAAATTACAAACCATGGATTCTCCCTTCATTTTTTTAGTATCTAATTGAAAAGGTTGAAAATAATAAAATGGAAGATGAACTCGATGATTGGAAGTAATGATTTTGGACTCCAAATTCATGTATTTTGTTTTTTTTTTAACTGTTTTAATATTGACTTTCATTTTATATGAGATTATATTTTGAAAGGTGTATTGAATTTAAAATATATATATTAAAAACATATGACTTTTTTCTAATCTGAGATCAAATTTCATGAAACATTTAAATTAATTAAGATAAAGTAGGACTATTGTTTTAAATGAAAAAGGGATGGCAAAAACTTGCGTTAGGCAGACTTAAATGGTTTAGGCGGGTTTTATCCTATCCAAATGGGTTCACCCATTCCAAATAGGGTATATTATATGGGTTTGGGCTTGGGTTAATGGATAAAACCCGCCTAAAGATTGGGTTAATGGATAAAACCCGCCTAAATCGTTTAGGTCTGCCTAACCCAAGACCTTCTCAAAAGGAATTAGTGGGGTGGGTCTTTGTCTACTTTAGGTCAAGCCAAGTCCATGCTGCAACCAATGGAGTTAGGAATAAAGGGTTAGTCTGTTTTAAATTCTGATAAACTATTCATTGGATCAATAAACTATCATTTGGATCCTGAATAAATAATTCTCATTTTTTTATTTATTTTCTCAACCTTGCAGCAATAAATAGCTTATGTGGAATTTATTTTATTTGAAAAGTCTTATATTTAGTTGGTGTTGAATTCTTCAATTTGTTCATCATTGACTTGCAATCACTTAGTCTAATGAATCAAATTCATAATTTATTAAATACAGACAAAATACTTAAATTACTTGCATCATAATTTATTTATTAGATTAAATATAATCTATATCTATATCTATATATATATATATAT
>JAPKLW010002142.1:0-39037 GCA_026898455.1 Plectranthus barbatus
GGCTACCATGTGTGGATGGAAGGTCTGGGGTGTCGCCGTCAGGTATTGTCGGAGCTCTTCTCGGTCAATCATCTCCATCAGCTCCTCCCCATGATGCTTTAGGGCTAGCTTCGCGTTCAGAATCTTCTCCTTCTGAACCTGTGCCGCCCTAATCTGCGCGTTGGATAGCTGCCGCCTGGTCGCCGGCTTGTTCAACTGAACCAGTCGAGCGAACGGAAGGGTGTAATCTATATCTTCGATCTTTACGATGCCAGTATACGTTGGCATATGGGCTTCAGCGAGGGGTAGGTCTGGTGAATCAGACGAGGATGATGTAGAAGTAGATGGAGGGTTATCAGCTGGAGGTTGAGATGATGATGCCATGACTTAGAAGTATTCAAGTTCAGAAAAATGTCAAAGGAAGATGAGAGAATTTGAACAGATTTAGGGTTCTGAAATTTGGGATTGTAAAGGTTAATCCGATGAGGGGTCTCGAGTATTTATATTCGAGTCCATGCAAGATCAGACGACCAGGATCAACGCTCAGCAAGCGGGGATCGACGGTCATCAGCAGGCCCGGTTCCCTGTGTTGACGAGTGCGGTCGTGCTGACGTGCGTCACGACGTGGAGCTGACGTGGCGCGCAGCAATTGGTGGCAACCAAGAGTCGGACTGCGCAGCCACTGTGCACATTAAATGTGGCATTAAATGCCGCATTAAATTCAGAGGTTCGCACACGCCAAGGATTTGAACAATCCCGCCTTTTCTGAGACAGCTGGTATGACTGGTCATCAGTAGCATATACCAGTTGCATACTTCCCCCTAACTGGTTGGCCTCTTTATCAGTTAGCAACTGATACCACTTGCTGATAGTACTTGCTGCTGGCAAGCTTCCATCAGTTATCAGCTGGCAACAGGAAAGATGGAAAATTGAGCGCTTGGACTCAATTTTATTCCGCATAATCTTCTCTTCTCTTGGAATTGGGAGCTGGGACCCAATTTCGCTTCAACTGATGGCCTATGCTGGCAAGATTCCGCCAGTAGACACCACTTGTTAGATAGAGATACCACTTAAATAAAAACAACTAAGAGCTTGGACTTAGTCGTAATCAGCGTCCTTCAGAACGACCAAGTCTGAAACCACTTGCTCGTTTTGTAACACCACTTGATGTAATCAGCTTTCTTCAGAGAGACAAGAACGGAATAAGAGCTGGGACTCATTCTTCCTCAACATCGTCCTTCTCGATGTAGCCCTTGCTAATAACTCTGCCCTTGGAGTTATCACCGAATATAACTGGAGATCCTTTGACCTTGGAGAGATCTGAAAACAGCACTTCTTCACCAGTTATGTGAGCTGAGCATCCATTATCTAGGATCTACTCACTCGATCTCTGAAGCGGGGTTGCATGATCCTGTACCTGCAGAAAAGATAGAATTTATCTAGGTCCCCGATCATCAGCGGGTCCTGCAGGGTTAGATCTCTGTAATATTCCTTTCGGAATCCAGATTTGTGTGATCTTCAGCTTGGTGTTACCCTTGCTGACATCACCTGTGGCCTTTCCCTTCCTTCTAAAATAATGCATGGTTTTGGAAGGTGTGGCTGTGTTTGCAGATCCTCTGGAGGTATTCTTCCTCCAAGAGTGTCAGAAATTTCTTTCCGACTGATCGTGTTGCCTTGGTGGTCTCTGAAATTGAGGGCCACGATGATTAGCCTTCCCAGCCCTTGAGAAAAGGTTTTGATTGGGCTCAGGCCTCCGATAGGTATTCCTCCTATCGGGAAATGTCCTTCTCTCAGTGTTTCGCTGAGACTGGAACCCCTTGTAAGTATGCTGGTAACTGGCATACTTGTAAGGTTGTGCGTGGAATCTCTTGACAGCTGGTGCTGGCTGTCGAATTCCACTGGCAGCTGACGCTGACTTCCTTGCCTTAGAATATTTTGGCTTAGTCTGCGTCTTTGGGTATGCTGGCGTCCTGTCAGCAGAGGATCTTGCCAGTTGAGGATTTTGTCTTGATGACTCACCTATGTATCTGGACTTATGGTTCCTATGCTGATCAGCCATTCGGGATTGACTGGTACTACCAGCTGGTGCTGATGCATTTACCAGTTTGCCCTTACCTTATGAGTAGAGATTTGTTCGGGTTGATTTATGCTTAAATCTTTTGTAAATCCCAACCCGGACTTATCAAAAGGCTTTCTCCAATGACTTAGAGCTGCCTCCAAGTCTTTCGAGCCTTTATTTAGAAAATTGATTTTGTTTTCTTGCTCCAGAACGAGATTGTGAAAATTATCTCGCTCAGTTTTTGTAATTTGAAAGTTTTGGAGCAACTCAAAGTGAGTCTTTTTCAAACTTGCTAGCTCTTCGCTGATGGACCTCGATTTTTCAATCTCACTGGTCAAAACAGTAATTTGATCTTTCAGCGAAGCATTTTCACCAGCCAAAACATTTTTCATTTCATAGAATTTTAAAAATTCATGCTGAAGAACATCTAAAGTGACGTCTTCTGAGTCGGAGCAATGCGACTCAGAATCGTCTATGATTTGTACTGGCATGATATGCAATTGAGGAACTGATTGTACCTCATTATCAGCGGCAAGTGCCAGTTCTTCCTCATTGTCAGCATTTTCTTCAGCTGGCTCTTCTCCGAGAGCTGCCATAAATGCCAGGAGAGCTTCCTCTTCCGACTCTCCATCTGACTCATACTCCCCATCATCATGGTCGGGTATGTCAGGCACCTCAGTCCTTGTCAGCATGGCTTTGGCAACAGCCTTGGAAGCGCGCTCTTGAAAGAGCTTCTTCAGCCTTTCCCTCTCAGTTTTGTCCACCTGCGGACATTCAAACTTTAAGTGATCAGGGGATTGGCACTGATAGCAAGCACGAGGAGCTCTTTTGACGAATTTTCCGTCAGTTGAGCTAGCAGAAACTCCCTGTTTTGACTTGGCTTTTTCCAGTAGGATAGCCAGTCTTTTCATCTGCTGCTCAAGTTCTGCGACTGAGCTCTCGCTGCCTTTGGAATGAGATCCTGATGCGGACTGGATCTCCTTCGGCTGGTTGGTCTGCCCAGCAGGCTTCTCAGCATGGAATGGCTTTCTGGGCTTCCACTTGGCATCCCTTTTGACGAAATAGGCTTCGTCCTGAGCTTTAACGCTGGGGGATCCAACATTCCTGATGGCCTCGTTCTTATTCACCATCTGAATGTCCCATTCGTGTGCCTGCAACTGAGCAAAAACCTCTTTAGGAGTCATTTTAGATAAATCTTTCTCCTTGAGTGCGGTGGTTTTCACAAACCAATCCTCCTTAGGCATCTTGGACAAGATCTTGGCATTAAGATCTTCATTCGTGCACGTCCTGCCCAATGCCTTTAGCTCGCTGACAATGGCGTTGAATCTCGCCTCCATCTCCTTGATGGTTTCTCCAGTTAGCATCTGGAAGGATTCATACTTTTCAACTGCCACCTGCAATTTATTGCGTTTCATTTGGTCAGTTTCTTGACAAAGACCATTAATAAAGTCCCAAACTTCTTTGGCACTTTCAAACTGGAGGGCTTCCTCCATCAATGGTTCAGGGAGACAAGATAGGATCATGTCAAGAGCAACGGAATCCAGCTGATTCCTTCTCCTATCTTCAGCGTTCCACTCGTCTTGAGGTTTTGGAACCTCTGCGGCTGGCCGATCACCCAACGCATGTTGTGTCTTGGTAATCTCTATCGGCCCTTTTTCCAGCACATCCTTCATCTCTGGATGGACACTCTTCAGCTGGATCAGCGACCGCTTGCGCCAGACCTCATGTTTCTCCGGATTGTAAGTCATCAGCTTCGGAACGTTCATCATGATGACCTGAGCTAGACAAACAAGGTGCAAGGAAAATGGATCTCGGTCCTAAGCGACACAGAAACGAACGGTCTGATACCACTTGTTGGTCCCGGTTTATCAGAGTGTATAACGTTACGCAGCGGAAATATTGAACTTATAAGTCTAACTTGCACTCTGTCCTGCTGGTTGCTCAGCTGACTGGCTGACTGGCTGGTCAGCTGATAGTTCAACACTTAGAATATTTTAAGCCTAGTTTGCACAGTTATCAGTTTTCAGATATACACCAGCACTTGAGTGCTGGGTTTCAAATACAAATTTAAATACTGAAAGCAGATAAAGGCAAAGGATTTTTATAGTGGTTCGATCAACTGATCTACGTCCACTCTCCAGTCGACTCACTGAAAATTCACTATAAGAGTAATCCGGTACAAAGTTCCTACGATCTATCTCCAGCTGGTAAATGCCCCGTCTACCAGTCCACTGGATCAACCGCTCCCGGTCCTTGTCCTTCTTCAACTCTCGTCAGATGGATGGAGTGCGAGCACGTCACTTCAACCTCCTCCTCTGACTGGTTGGGTGTTGAGTTCTCCCAAGAACGTAAATCCTCTACGGCAAACTGCCCCTAATAACTCAAGAGCTGGCTGGCTCTAGAGCTGCTATGTTCTTCCTCAGAAAGAGAAAGAACACCAAGTGAGGTCTAAACTTACAAGCAGGAAGCTTGAAGTCTCGTGTTTGAAAGATATCAACACACGGAAAAGCTTTAAAGAAAGCCTCGAAAGATGCTTGCTTGCTTGCAATGAATGTTCGTTCTTTCGGTAGTTGGAGAGTATTGAATGTTCAGGATGCAAGCGTCTTAAATGTTGGTGATTCCAACCTATTTATAGACGCAGGATCTCATTTAAAATTCTAGCCGTTTGGACACATCCGGAATGGGTCTCTGTCCTCGGATGTACTTCAGACGGCGGCAGGTAGGAATTTCAGGAAAACGCCATACCTGTGTCTGCTTTTTCTGACACAGACCTCTTTGTGTCAGAACGACATTATTTCGTCAGTACGAGGAATCGCAACTGGTGTCTTGAACTGATAGACTTTAAGGTATCCTCCCTTAAAGTCATACTTTGTCAGTATATTCCTCAGACGAATCTTCTTTTTGTCTCTAAGACTCTGGGAGAGCGAATCTTCAATTCTGCTGGTAACCTCCGACTGGTAGAACATACTGGTGATCTTGTGCTGGCAGTCTCTGCTGGTGACTTAGCGCTTGCACAATCTTAGTCTACCAATTTGTCTGGATGTTAACTCTTTCTTGGAATCTCCCATGACTGGTGGCTTCACCGCTGGTGAATAGTGTCAGCCAGAACACATATTCTGCTGGTAAGATTTCTCAGCCTCCTGCTGGTGAAATCTTCCCAACTGGTGAACAGTAACCAGTCAATAGCTCTACTCCATGCTGATGAACAGTGTCAGCATGAGTCTTTGTCAGTCGCTTTTGCTGGTGAGACTTCTCTCAACTGGTAAGCACATCTCATGCTGGTGAACAGTAGCCAGCATGAGTCTTGATCAGCTACGACTTACAACTCAAAAGACCTAAACAGGACTTTACATTTGAGACTCGAGCTATTCTAGAGACAAACTGACGCTGGTTGGACTTAGGATTTGATCCACCAAAACACTTAAACACCAAATCAAAGATCTAAGCTATCAACTGGGGAAGGGAAACTTAGATAATTTTCCCAACAACTTGTAACTGCAACATATTAATGGATTGATTACTGACAAGTTGATGACAATTCCTCATTGTCCAACAAATTGTCTAAGTATTTACTTACCAGCTGAACTTACACTTCCAGTGTAATCAACACCAGCACTCGTATCACACACTTTAAATCTTTTTGCTCTGATCTCAATTCTCATATTTTAAACGAGCAATATCCCTTTTTGTTTGAGGGGGAAGATTTTAGTTAGAGCTGATGTGAGGAAGTGGTGTCATGGGTTTAGATCTGATAGGTTTATTTTGTAAAACCCTGAAATACTTTGTAACTTTCCTCATCAGCTGAGTGCTCGCTGGTTAGGCTTTGATCGCACCAAAAAGGGGGAAATTGTTGGGAAATTTGGCTAAGTTTCCTCTCCCCAGTAGCTACTTGTTTAGATTCCAGTTTGGTGTTTTGGTGGATCAAATCCTAAGTCCTACCAGCGTCAGTTGTCTCTAGATAGCTCTAGATCTCAAATGTAAAGTCCTGTTTAGGTCTTTTGAGTTGTAAGTCGCAGCTGATCAAGACTCATGCTGGCTACTGTTCACCAACATGAGATGTACTTACCAGTTGAGAAAAGTCTCACCAGCAAGCGACTGACAAGACTCGTGCTGACACTGTTCATCAGCATGAGAAGAGCTAATGACTGGCTACTGTTCACCAGTTGAGAAGGTTTTCATCAGCAGGGAGCTGACAAACCTTATCAGCAGAATAGGTGTTCTCACTGACACTGTTCACCAGCGGTGAAGCCACCAGTCATGGGAGATTCCAAGAGTTAACATCAGACATATTGGTAGACTAAGATTGTGCCAGCGCAAGTCACCAGCAGAGACTGCCAGCACAAGATCACCAGAATGTTCTACCAGTCGGATGTTACCAGCAGAATTCAAGATTCACTCTCCCAGAGTCTTAGAGACAAAAAGAAGATTCGTCTGAGGAATAAACTGACAAAGCATGACTTTAAGGGAGGATACCTTAAAGTCTATCAGTTCAAGACACCAGTTCCGATTCCTCGTACTGACGAATAGTGCCGTTCTGACATAAAGAGATCAATGTCAGATAAAGTGGACAAAAGCATGGCGCTTTCCGGAAAATCCTACCTGCCGCCGTCAGAAGGACATGCGAGGACAGAGACCTTTTCCGGATGAGTCCAAACGGCTAGAAGTTTGAATGGGATCCCGCGTCTATAAATACCTGGGATCCATCAACATTCAATAACTTCTTCTCTCGCTCAACTACCGAAAGTCAGAAACTTTATTGCAAGCAAGCAACTCTTTCGAGGCCTTTCTAAAGGCTATCCGTGTGTTGATTTATTCAAACACGAGACTTCAAGCTTCCAGCTTGTAAGTTATTGATCTCTTTGGTGTTCTTTCTCTTCCGAGGAAGTTCACAGCAGCTCTTGTGCCAGCCAGCACCTGAGTTATTACGGGCTTTTTGCCGTATTGAGAAGACACGTTCTTGGGAGAACTAAACACCCACGCAGTCAGCTAAGGAGGTTGAAGTGACGTGCTCGCACTCCAACAGCTGATCAGAGTTGAAGAAGGACAAGGCCGGGAGCGGTTGATCTAGTGAAATGGTGGACGAGGCATTCACCAGCTAGAGATAGATCGTAGGACGCTTGTACCTGATTACTCTTAGTGAAATTTCCAGTGCTACGACTGGAGAGTGGACGTAGATCAGTTGATCGAACCACTATAAATCCTTTGTCTTTTATCAGCTTTCTGCATTTCATACTGTTTTAAAACCCAGCACCCAAGTGCTGGTGTATATCTGAAAACTGATATAACTGTGCAAACAAGACCTAAAAACATTCTAAGTCTTGAGCTACCAGCTGACGAAGCCAGTCGCCAGTCAGCTGAGTACTCAGAGTGCCAGTTGACTTACCAGCTGACAAGGTCCCAGTCAGCTGAGTAACCAGCAGAGCGCAAGAAACGAATTAACACATTTTCCGCTGCCAAGTTATACCCTGATAATCCGGGACCAACACAATCCTACCGGAAACACAGAACCTCAAAACAAGCCACCGCCCGCCGAGCGAACAATCCACGTGATCGTCGGAGGATCAAAAATTAGCGGAAGGTCACGCTCTGCGGCCAAGAGGGCCCGCAGGATCCTAAATCATGAGGTCCACCACGTTAGCCCCGTGCAGCAACATGAGGCCATCGAATTCTCTGCAGAGGACACGTCGGGGCTCGTTCATCCCCATCATGACGCACTCATGATATCGCTCCTGATATCGAATTGTCAGGTAAAGAGGTTGCTCGTGGATAACGGCAGCTCCGCGAACATCATGTTCGTTCGGATGTTGAAAGAGATGCAGATCCCCATGAGAAAGATAGAGCCGATAACCATGACCCTCTACGGCTTCAATGGAGGCCAGCAGCAGACGGTTGGGGAAATCACTCTGCCTGTGTACTGTGGAGGCCTAAACTTGGATGTGAAATTCCAAGTTGTAGACGCCACCTCCGCGCATAACGCCATCCCAGGGAGACCCTGGATTCACAAGCTCAAAGCGGTTCCCTCGTCGTATCATCAGGAGATCAAGTTTCCCACTCCCTGGGGAATCCAAACCATCCGAGGCGAGCAGAAGGCGTCAAGAGACTGCTACTACGCTAGTTTCCGAGCCATCTGCTCACAGTAGCACGACTCGATATCGACCCCTGCTTGTCAACCCGAAGCTGAAGAGCTAGAGGAGGTAGCCATAGATGAGTCCGATCCATCCCGAACCACCTTCGTGGGGGAGAAACTCCCCACCGACGTAAGGAGTGCCCTCCTAGGTTTTCTCCGAATGAAGGTTCACGTATTCGCCTGGTCACACCGAGACATGACTGGGATCGATCCATCGATCATCAATCACCATCTCCAGGTGGACCCGAACAGCAAACCAGTACAGCAACGACGACGAAAGTTCTCCACGAAAAAGAATCAAGCCATCAACGAGGAGGTCCAGAAACTCATCGACATCGGGTCGGTGCGAGAGGTGCATTACCCCACTTGTCTTGCCAACGTGGTCGTCGTCAAAAAGAAAAATGGCAAAAACCGGGTCTGCATTGACTTCACTGACCTAAACAAGGCCTGCCCAAAGGACCCATACCCCTACCACACATTGACGCCATAGTCAACGCAACAGCAGGGCACGAGCTATTGAGCTTCATGTACGCGTTCTCGGGATACAACCAAATCCAAATGCACCCCGACGATCAGGAAAAGACAGCCTTCATCACCAGTCAAGGCATTTACTGCTACAAGGTAATGCCTTTCGGATTAAAGAACGTAGGCTCAACATACCAACGCCTCGTCAATTCTATGTTCAAAGAGAAGATCGGCAAGACAATGGAAGTCTACATTGACGACATGCTCGTCAAATTGCTTAGCTCTCAGGATCACGTGACCCATCTGGAGGAAGCCTTCCAAACTTTGGAGAGGTACAACATGAAGCTAAATCCGGCGAAATGTTCGTTCGGGGTAGCATCCGGCAAATTTCTCATATAGTGACTCGAAGGGGAATAGAGGCAGACCCCACGCAGATCAAGGCCGTTCAGGACATAGAACATCCAAGATCTCCGAAAGAGGTGCAAAAGCTGACTGGGCGCCTCGCCGCCCTTAGCCGTTTTATATCACGCTACTCCGAGAGAACCCATTCCTTCTTTAACACATTACGGAAGGGAAAGCTGTTCGAATGGACTGAGGAATGTGCGAAGGCCCTCGAAGAACTGAAAGCCTATCTGGCTAGCCCACCTTTATCGTCAAAACCAGTCGACGGTGAGCCATTGCTACTCTACCTATCCGTGTCGGACCATGCGGTTGGAGCCGTTCTAGTACGCGAAGAAGACGGCAAACAGCACCCGGTCCATTACGCCAGTAAATCCCTACTAGACGCTGAAACACGGTATACCGTCTTGGAGAAGATAGCTTTGGCACTCGTAAATGCCGCTCGAAAGCTGCAGCCCTACTTTGAGGCGCATTCCATCAAAGTGATTACGGCTTACCCTATAAGAGCCGTACTGTCGAAACTGGACCTGTCTGGACATCTGCTCAAATGGGCCATTGAAGTAGGGGGTTACGGAATTCAGTACGAACCAAGAACTGCAATCAAGTCACAAGTACTAGCTGACTTCGTCGCGGATTTCTCAACAAATTTGTAGCTAAAGGCGGAACGCGAAGTAGCTCACATGATGAAAGTCGATGAGGATGCCGGCGTCTAGTCATTGAAGATCGACGGAGCTAGTAATGTGCACGGCAATGGGGCCGGGGTGGTCCTGACAGATCCGCACGGAGAAAATTACGAGCGAGCTATCCGGCTCGATTTCCCAGCAACAAACAACGAGGCCGAATATGAGGCGTTCGTCCAAGGTATGCAGCTAGCCCTAGAACTCGGGGCTCGTAGAGTTCGCGCCAAGAGCGACTCCCAACTAGTGGTCAATCAACTAGATGGCACTTACGCTGTAAAGGAGGAGCGTCTAAAATTGTACCACTCCGCGATCTAGAGGCTCAAAGAAAGAATTGAGGAGTGGGATCTCCGCCACATCCCCAGGGAATCGAACGCCCGAGCAGATGCTTTAGCGAGCTTAGCTGCCATGAGCTCCTCCCAAAGTACCCGACCAATCCCCGAGGTTTGGTTCCTAGCACCGTCCGTCTCCGCCCAAAATAGTGTTGTGCCCGTCGATCAAGACGGGAATGACTGGAGGATCCCAATCACTCGGCACTTATCCGGGGAACCTCCAGCCAGCGATAAGAATGACGTGACAAAAATCGAGAGAGCGGCTACTCGCTTTACCCTCATTAACGGTAAGCTATATAGGCGTTCGCTCGGAGGACCCCTCCTTCGGTGTATCGCCTCTCCCGAGACAGAAGAAGTACTCTCAGAGGTGCATGAAGGTGACTGCGGGAACCACGCCGGGGCTCGATCATTATCTCACAAATAATTACGGCCGGTTTCTACTGGCCTACTCTAAAGTAGGACGCGACCGATCACGTAAAAAGGTGTGACAGTTGCCAACGCTTCGAAGCATCCACCCATAGGAATGCGGAACCACTCCACGCTTCAATTACCCCATGGCCCTTCATGGTATGGGGAATGGACCTAGTAGGACCCCTCCCGAAGGGGACCGGGCAGAAGGATCACATCCTCATGGTGACCGATTACTTCACCAAGTGGGTAGAGGGCGAAGCCCTAGGGAGAACGCGCGATTTGGAAGTCATCAAGTTTCTATGGAAGCATGTCTTGTGTTGCTTCGGAATCCCGAAAGAAATCCGAACAGACAACGGACGACAATTCGCCAGCGAAAGGATGCAGGCCTTTTGCGACACCTACGGGATAAGGCTGGTGTTCTCAACGCCACGATACCCCGAAGCAAACGGCCTGGCGGAATCAACCAACAAAACGGTAATGGCAACACTGAAGAAGAAGCTAAGTCCACACGGATCCAGGTGGGTAGAAGAACTCCCCGCAGTCCTTTGGTCCTACCGAACCACTCCAAGGACCGCCACCGGGGCTACGCCATTCTTGCTGGCATACGGGGTCGAGGGCGTAGCACCCGTCGAGATCACTGCCCGCAGTCCCAGAGTAGAATTTGCAGACGAGACAAGGAACACAAACCTACTCGAGAAAAATCTCGAACTCTTAGACGAGATACGCGAAGACGCTGCGATCAAAGCCTCCCGAAGGCGACTTCAGGTAGAAAGGTTCTACAACAAAAAACTGAAGCTCAGGAGCTTCCAAGAAGGAGATCTAGTCCTAAGAAGGGTATTCCAAAACACGAAAGAATCCGGAGCGAGAAAGTTAGCCCCTAACTGGGAAGGCCCCTACAAGGTATCCAAAGTGGTGGGGCGCGGGGCTTACCAACTAGAAAATTCAGAAGGAGGAAGGGTTCAAAATAGTTGGAACGTCAAACACCTGAAAAAATACTATTACTAGTATACAGATACGCATATTCCTGTTCTATTTTTTCTTTCCATTTTGTCATTATTTATTCATAACACATTTAATAACTTGAGTGTCGGAGGGGCGATGCCTAGGCATCGCCCAACCTGACCTCATATCGCTTGTTTCGCAGCCAAGTAAGAGGGTCGATGTCGACAAGATAAGCTGCTCGGCACCGACCCCCTAAGCTCCTCTATATCGAGCCGATCGCTCCAACAGAAGCTCCAATTCAATAAACAAGAAATGAAGTACGAAACAGGCATACAAATTGCAACACGAAAGAAGTATAATGTGGCAGAAACCCAAAAAGCACGGTAGACATTCAATTCGAAGGTAACAAAGCAGTGGCGGCGTAAATGTACAACAAAAGGAATTACAGAATGAATTACAAACAAGAAATGAACGCCTAAGGAACTAGTCTTCAAACGGCAGGATCCTCGTCCATCTTCTTCTGAGTTTCCCCACCTCCATCTTCATTAAGGAAGCTGTCCGCCTCCTTCTATTTTGAACGTCAAATACTCTTTTCCACCTCCTCGGTCTCGGGGATCGACTCAAGGCGGGTCGGTTCCTTGTTAACCTCCTGCATCTCGGCATCGAGGAGTGCCCCCTCGGTCGTGACCGGAGGAGAGGACGGAGGCGTAGCAGGGCGCTTAATGTTGTCTAGGTCAAAATTCGGACACCTCCGATCGACCAAGGCACAGATAGATCCAGTTACCATCTGCACAAGTAAGTCGAAGATCGACTTGAACTCCGGATTCTCCACAACTTCTTGGTAATGAACCCCGTAACCCTTCTTCAGCGCCTCCACCTCCTCCTCGTGCGCCTTTTGCTCCTTGAGCCTCTCCTCTTGGCTCTTATGGAACCGACCCTTGAAGGAATCGAGCTCCATCTCAGTTTTGCGCTTCTCCTCCTCGAACTTCGCGGCGGCGGCCTTCAACTCCCTTTCAAGGCCCTTGCACCGACGCGCTAGCTCCTGCCTTTCCTTCTTCAGACCTTCGTACTTTTCCCTCCATCTCTGACCTTCGAGCTGCGACTCCTTCAAGTTCTCCGAGACCGAAGCGAGCTTGCTGGCCAGGTCGGCCCGTTTGTCCCTCTTAGCCTGGAGCTCCTTCCTCGACTAACCCAGTCCCTTGCTAGCCGAGTCCAAAGACTTGAGGAGCTGCACGGAGTAGATGGCAAAAGTCCGAGTAGTTTGCAAAGCGACGCAGAACAGATTAGTAAGAAAGATCAGGATGCGTAAAATTCATCGTAACACGACAATATTCATACCTCCTGGAGAGTCTTTTGCATGCCAAAGTTCTCACGAGCATACTCACTGTCGAAGTCTTCAGCTCGGAGGTCCCCATCGAGGACCTTTTTAACATGCAGTGCATAGGCCGCCGTGGAGGAAGCGATACTCGTCGACCCAAAGCCGACTAGCACCAGGTCCGCTTCCTTAGGCTGGCCGGTGGATCCCGACCGAGTCCTGGAATCTACGCTTGCATCGTGAGCCTTCTTCTTCCTCCTCTCATCACACACAGTCCAAAGAGGAGGGGTCGCAGCCCTCTTCGGTTTGACTGGAGGGACGAAGACGGGGGTCGGTACCGAGACGATAACGTTGCCAGCCTGCTCAGTCCCCACACGCTCCTCGGTTGGCACAACAGGAGATGCACGAGACGTCTCAACAGCAGCCTTCTTCGATGAGGGGCCCTCAGCAGTAGGGGTCGAGGACGAGACCTCTCGTGGGCGCTTCTGGGCTTTCATTGCAGCCAGCAAATCCATTGGAGATAAGTCCGCCATGTCCGCAGGGATCTTCTCCTTTTTACCACTTTTGTTCACCCAAAACTCGGCTCCAACACTCCTCTTGCCCTTGACCGAGGAGAACTTGCGATCCTCCCTCGAATAAGCAATATCGATCCGACCCTCCTCCTCGTCGGTAAGGACCGTCTGCTTGTATCCTGCAAAAACAGACATCGGTGAGTAACCGTAAATGTCAATATCGAGCCGTGCACTTGAACGAATGAACGAAACCGAACTTATTGGGACGCCCCCCTCGGACAAACACTCTGGGTCAGAATGACTCATAGGCACCCACACCCACTGGTTCTTCCAACCGGGGTGTTCTGCCTACAACCGGTGATCATCCCTTCAGACAAGGAGTCTCTCTTCGACAAGAAGTAATAGCCAGCCTCGTACCGCGCTAACCTATATAAATAATGCCACTCTCTAAGAGTCGGGTACCCAAGCCCGGCATAAAAAAACACGAGGAGTGTCCCCAACACATGGCACCAGCTGATCGGTGCAATCTGGAATGGAGCCAGTCCGTACGAAAGTAGAACGGCTTGAAACCACGCATGGAGGGGCCACCCAATCCCATACTTGATTACCGGAAGAAAGAACGCCACCTCATCAATGCGGGGCGGCTGGCAGCACCTGTCCTTGGGATGGGGCAACGTATAGACCATCTTGTGACAAGCCACTCCAGCCGCACTCCTCGATACGGACTCCTCGGTCGCGAGAGACACAACAGTGCGCACCGGATCGTCGGGATTGATTTGATCCTTCTTCGCGAAAGATCTGTCAACCTCCATTGGGACAAACGAGTCACTGCTACCCTCGCTGTCCTCAGCAGTACCCTCTTCCTCCGAAATCTCCTCAGGGTCGATATCGAGAACTGGCTGCTCGACAGGATGCCAACCCCCTCCAATACCTGAAGAGGCATCCTCTCGATACGGCGAACCCCTTACTGCCAATTCCTTAGAACTCGACGAAGAGGAAGGTTCCTCCCAAATCTCAACCGGTGAACTCATCATGAAAACTGTAGCTATACAAAATCAAAAGAAGCAAATTGGCAAAAAAAGAGGCCCCCCAAGAAGCAAGGAAACGAGAGAAACGCAATTGGAAAATACGCACGCAAGAAAAGAGAGGGAAAATACCTCGTAAATAAAAGTCCAACACTAAACCAGACGCAACCGACCCATCCATACAACCAACAAGCATCAATCTCAGGCAAATCAGAAGAAAAGTACACATGCATGAACCCACAGCCCCACCAAAACACGCCATTCAGCCCCCAGAAATCGAGTCAGAAGCACACTCAAGGCTAACTTCAAAAAACCAACGTCAAGACTAACCACGCGCCCTAGAGTCCGATACATCCCATGACGCGTACATATAACCCAGAAAACGAATCAAACTAGCACCCATCAAAATTGGCCAATCTGAACGAGGAATTAAAGGCAAACAAGCGGTTTACGTATGAAACATTTACGGTAATCTCACAACAAATAGCAATCGACAAAATTCATAAAATCTTAGCCCGAAGACCCCAAATTAAAGTACATACAAATCCGACGAAAAGGGCGAACACGATCAACGTAATACATACCAAAGGGAGAGAGAGATTTACCTGATTAGTCGCAAAGAATGGATGAGCGGGGGTGAGCGCCGAAACTGTCGAAAGAGAGCAGAAGGAAGACGCGATTGCCGAAATTGTAGCTGCCAGAGTGATTGCCGGAGTATGAGCACTTGCCGTCGTTAAAACAGTAGCGGTTGAGAAAGCAGAAGGGAAGTTCGTGGGCGTAAAATGATGAAATGAAACGAATACCGCATATTTATGTGAAACTGGAAGAAAAAACCGTTCGCGTCCTAACTTCACCCCTGGAGCTGGCCGAAATTACTATCATGCCACTCCAGAGGTGGCAAAATTTAAAGTCCCAAAGGAAACACCTCGGTGCCGAGGTGCTTGAGGAATCACTATAGACCAGTGAAGCGCCTCGAAGGCGAGCCGCTCAAAGAAACTTCAAGCAGTAACATTCCCCGGCGGGGAGAACTATAACGCGATCGACACCCTCTACGGGAACGTGAGGCCTCCCCACGGGAACTCACCAGGTGTCCTACGATCCGCTATAACTCACCCCGCTAGCGCTCTACGGAGCCAAAACAGAGTGCACGCACGAGAGCCCCGCTCCGTGCAAGAGAACATTCCCCGGGAATAGTTCTAACCCGCGTGATCCCCGAACTCACGCCTTAGCCCGCAGAACAATACCCCGGTATTCCCTGCATGGTCATATGCTTGCGTTCCCTCAGAACCTTCGTATCGACCAGGAGTAGTATCCCGGCTACTCCCAAGTGGAGTTACTCTCTCCGAAAGTATCTCCCGGGCCCGAGGGTAGTCTCTTGGACACCTCGAATTTCCGCACTCTGTGTCGAGTCCTAACTCGAAGTTTTGATTCCACGACCTATCCCGAACAGACCCTGCAACCAAAAGGGGCTATTGTTGGGGCCAAGCCCACGGGCCCAGGCCCAACAGACAAGTCGGCCCGTACAAACAAGTCCAACCAGGAAAGCTGGCCCACCTAAGCCAACGAAATACCGAATCCACCTAAGTCAAGGCCTCACCATCGAGGATCGGAGAGCCTCGCCATCGAGAAGCTGAAAGGGTTGATATCGAGACGTTCCAAAAAGATAAACCCTAGCTTGCTGGCGGCGTCCGATTGTTGGAAGCCCTAACCTCCCCCGAAAAAGCCGCAACTGGTCCGATATTCACGGCGAGCCGTTGCTGCTCGACGGCTAGGGTTAGCTGCTACCTGCCTGCCCCTATCATGTCTATAAATAGGGGCATAAGGCTCTTTTTGTATTCATTCGATCTGAGCGAAACTTAGCCGTAACTCTGCCAAATTTTCCGTAGATTCATTTCCTCTTCAGCAACAACTGTATTCGCGTCACATCACTCGTCATTTATTTAATTTTTGTCTTTAATTCTCGTCTGTTATTCCTATTTTTTGCTATTATTTGTGGTGTTCTCCTGAAGTTGTAAGGGCTCCATATTCTCGTAAAATCGAACCTCAACACAACTCAACCAATCTAAACCACTATCTAATGATATCCACCCATCTCCTATAGTATTCAACATCAAACAAGGCTCTTTTATTCTTTTTTCTTTTTTCTTTTTTTTTTTCACACATCCTTTTATGCTCTATACAATTTTTTTTGTTATACATTTGAGCTTATAAGGATTAAACACAACAAATATTTATTTTCTTTATCTTTTTTTTTCTAGAGCCCAACCTTATCTTTTGTTTTTACCCTTCTAATAATATCTTATCCTTTTCAAACAAATCCCAACCCATTCTCATAGAAAAGAGTTGATTTCCCTATTTATTTCCAACTCATAGACAAAGAAAGAAAATATCATAGGCTCAAAAGGGTTGACTAGGGATAACATTTAATTAGGACAACGTATGGGAAAATAGGCTAAACAAAGATGGCCTAAAATCACTTTCTAAACATGTGCACACTAGCAGTCTTGAAAAAGAAACAGAGCAAGTTCTAGAGAAACTCAAAATTGTAGACACACTCACAATCGAAATTCAGGCTCAAAAACTCACACTAAGGACAATTTTTTTCCACAGTAAACATCAAATCATCATTTATCTATGATGTCAATGCAAGTATCAAAACAAGTAATCATGCGGTATTCACAATCATGGGCATACTCAACTACTATCACAATCAACGCAGACTAAAGTCAATCAATTCTAATCTCGCATTCTTGTCCTAGGGTTATCATGCTCAACTCCCACAATTTAAATTATTCAAAAATTACCCATGCAGAAATTAAGAAAAAGCAGATAAAAAGATAGAATGTAGTTTCAACACCCTAAATCTTCACCCCCCCAAACTTATTCGAAAAGCAGAGAGAATAAGTTTGGAGATCAGATCCAGAAATTGAAATTGTACTTCAATTGTTGGCCTCAGACACCAACTTTTTATCTCCTTCTTCAAATCTCTGACCGGCGTGGATTTGTGTCTGCTAGCACTCCATCTCGGCCATGGCAAACTCTGTATTGGCCGGGACGGAGCCTTCTTGTCGACCCCCTTCTTGGTCGAAGTATCCCACGTCTCAGACCTCTGTCTCACTGCGTCGGTCGAAACAAACCTCAAAACTCTTTTTTTTTTCAACAGACAGAAAATTGAAAGTAACAAAATAAAAATAACTCAAAAATAATCAAAGAAAAACAGAAAAACACAATGGGTTATCTCCCATTCAGTGCCTTATTTACCGTCGTGGCTCGACTCAGCTCAGCTCACCAAGGCGGTCGAGTCCAGACTCGTCGACCGCTTGAGTCAATCATGAAGACCCGGCGGTTCTGAATGATGGTGGTGTACTCGGAAGGAGGCCGCTTAATTGCCGATTTCACCGCTCCGTTTTCTCGTTCCCACCGGATTGCTTCTTCTTCTTCCTCTGGTGTCTCGTCTTCTTCTTCCTCTTCTTCAACGGTAGTAATCCGGTTGCACTCTCTTTTCCTCTTGTTCTTGTCTATGCAGAAGGTTATGGATTCTTCATTCCCTCTCAGTGTGATCTCTCCATTCTTGCAGTCGATTAGGACACCAGCTGTGTCGAGAAACTCTCTTCCCAGGATCATTGGAGTGTTGGCATCTTCCTTCATCTCAAGGACAATGAAATCTGCAGGGAAAATAAGGTGACCAACACGAATTAGGACATCTTCTACAATACCTTTGGGCTTGGACACAGATCGGTCCGCCATCTGGAGGGTAATTGTAGTAGCTCTCATCTCTCCAATTTCCAGCTTCTTGTAAATGGACCAGGGCATTAGGTTGATGCTCACCCCGGTGTCACACAGCACATTCTGGAATTCTTTCCCTCCTATCTCGATAGGTATCGAGAAGCATCCCAGGACAGACCTCTTGATCGGGATATGTTTTTGTAGGAGTAGGCTGCATTCCTCATGGATCTTCACAGTTTCATTTTCCACGAACTGCTTCTTCTTGCTCATCAGCCTCTTTAGGAACTTCATGTATCCCGGTATTTCCATGAGAGCTTCAACAAGAGGTATGTTAGTGTTCACTTTTTTCAAATTTTCAACAAACCGAGTGAATTTAGAATCTTCCCTTTTCTTAGCAAATCTCTGTGGGAAAGGCATGGGAGCAACTGGATCAACTCTTCTTTCCTCCTTCTCTTTTTCTTTCTCGCCCAGTCTGACTATCCCCGGCAACGGCACCAATTTGATCGATGCTAAATCTGCATACAAATTATAGCAAAGGGCAAATACATTTATAGAACCCGAAGGTTGTCGAACCCACATAGATAGTGCAACGAGGGAGAATCATGTACTGAATATGGTTTTCAAAACTTTTGTTTGGGAAAATCAAACTTTGAAGGTTTTGGGTTTTTCAAAACAAGTAATTAAAAGGGATAAAAACAAATATTAAAAAGCAAAGATTCCAGGGAAATCTTCCAATCTAATCAACATGAAAGAAACAAACATTCAAACCCAGAAAAGATATTTTGGTGGAAAATCTATTAATGTGGAATTAATTCCTTGGTCGTGCAATTAAATCTTAAATTATTAACTAGTGGCACTCTCCTTTCGGTCTCAAAACACACCAATTAATCAATTCTGTTAAAGATTAGATTTTTCCTACGATTGAAATCTTCTTGGTCGGACAGATAATCAAAAGTATTAAACCCTAACTTCCTATTACTAACCTTCACCTCTCGGTCCTTCGATTAATAACTGTAACTTACCTTAATCTTTATCTCTCGATCCTTCAATGAGAATAGATTTAAAACTAAACATAGGATTTAAACCAATTAAAAAGGGTTTGAATTATTGAATCAAAACATGCATCACAGATGGAGAAACCCTATAACCTGTTAGGGTTCTAGCCTAACATATTGAAAGTAAACATTGCAGGAAAAAGTAAAGATTGCATTGAAAACAATAAAGGTTCAACAAAAACTAAAGAGGAATTCTCAAAAAGTTAAAGTGAAAATAGAAAATTAAAGGTAGAACAATGTGTAGAAGGTGGAACAAAACAAGAACCAAAAGAACTGAAAAAGGGACCCTAATTTTGAGCTATTCAAGAGTTTATATAGTAGTAGGGTTGAGGCCTTGGATGGTAGGAATTTCCTTCTTGAATTGATGGCTTCAAAAGGAATGATTTTCTTGGTTGAAACTTCCCTTTTGGGGTCTTCAATGCTTCCAAATTGATGTGTAACTTGAATCCCAAGCAATTCTTGCCCAAAATATGTGTAAATCTCGCAGAATCTCGCCAAAATAGTTTGCCCCGGCCGAGATAACCCTTGCCCCGGTGGAGATGGATCTGCCCCGATCGAGATAGCCTTCAACTCGGTCGAAACAGAGACCAATTTTGCCACTTTTGACCCTTCTGCGCAGTCTCATGGTTTTGGCCATTACTTTTCTCTCCCGAACTCCGGTTGACCCGATTACAGTTGCGTTGGAAAGCTAACTCAAAGATCTTTCAAATGACATTCTCCATTAGCTCAGATTCCATCCGTGGAAAAAGTCGTGACTGTTTCTTTGAACATCTGCTGCTTTCGGTACGGGTTTCCATTGGATTTGGCCTAAAACCTGCGAAATCTTACCATGACAAGCATAACACCCTCTAATATATACTCAAGCTCCATTTATTCAAGAAAACAAGCTAAAATGCATAAAATAAAAGAGAAAGAATGCGATAAGAGAGTAGAAAAACGAGCTTATCAACCCCTACCAGAACCAGCAAAGGAATGGGGATATCAATATCCGCCGATGAACCACCATGGTTGCTCCTACTCTCACCCTGAGGCAGCCGTGCTACCACCACCAGGATTTGATGTTCAGAACTGAGAAGTGGTGGAGAAAAGGAAAGATTGCTTGGATGATCTGTTGGCCAAATTCATTAAGGCCTCAAACCAGCGGTTTGGAAAGCTGGAACAGGAAGTGGCTGGAATACACACTAAGGTTGACCGAATGGGAAAACACCTGCAGATGGTCGAGACGCATGTCAGCCAGGTAGCCAACATAATTGGTGCACACCACAAGCAAGGGCAGCTACCGAGCACAACCGAGGTGAACCCAAGGGTCCAAAAAGAATGCAAAGCTATCACGCTAAGATCTGGGACGAGTTACAAGGGTCCTGAACTAATTCGGGATGAGTCTGAAGCTGAAGAGGTGCAAAACCGCACCACTGGAGCCTTGACTTCGATCAACACCAATCCAGCATTGATCAAAGTCGAGGGAGATGAGGAAGAATCAAGCGATGCTGAAGGCTCGATTTCGATCGACGCATCTGACATCGATCGAAGAGTGCGGAAGTCGACCTCGATCGACGCCCCTATGCGTCTATCAAAGTCGAGGCCCACCTCGAGTAAAATTTCAGCTAAATCTGATGATCCAACCCCGCCTATGCCATTACCATAGAGGTTCGTAAAGCAAAAGGAGGACTCCAAGTTCTCCAGATTTGTGGAGAATTTGAGGAAGGTCAGCATCAATATTCTGCTGATCGAGGCATTGAAGGAGATCCCGGGGTACATGAAGTACCTGAGGAAGCTGATGAGTGGAAAGAAGTAGTGTGTGGAGAACGAGACTTTGAAGGTACACGAACAGTGCAGCCTGCTACTTCAAAAGCAGGTGCCCATAAAGAGAAGCGATGCTGGATGCTTCTCTATCTCGGTGGAGATTGGAAGGCACACTTTCCATCAAACATTGTGTGATACTGCGTCCAGTATCAATTTGATGTCGTACTCGATATACAAAAGCCTCAACATCGGAGAGATGAGGCCCACAACAATCACTCTGCAACTGGCGGATCGGTCCTTAACCCATCCCAAGGGAATTTTGGAAGATGTGCTCATTCGAGTGGGCCATCTGATCTTCCCAGGAGATTTTGTGGTGCACGAAATGAGAGAAGACGAGAACATGCCCATGATATTGGGGCGTGAGTTTCTCGATACTAGTGTTGCGCTCATTGACTGCCGAAGCGGCGAGATCACGCTCCGAGACAATGACGAGAAGATCACCTTGTGATCAACAAAAGCAAGAGAAGGGCGGAGTGCAACCGGATCACCACCATTGAAGGGGATGAGTCTGAGGAAGAAGAGGCCGCGACAATGGAGTGGGAGTGCGGTAACGAGGGGGTGAAATCATCAACTAAGCCTCTTCAACCTGAGCTTACCACCATCATCAAGGACCGCAAAGTCTATATGGTGGATGCCAAGGGTCGGCGAGTCTGGACCCGACCCCTTTGGTTCTGATCTGAGGTATCATCAAGCTACGACGTTAAATAAAGCACTTGTTGGGAGGTAACCCAACCTTTTAAATATTTTTTTCCTTTTTAATTTTTTTTTAATTTTATTTTTGAATTTGTTATGCACTAACTTGGTTTTGTAGCATAAAAAAATGCGAGGATCGCTCGACTTCGATCGATGTAGCCTGGTGTCGATCGAAGTCGAGACCGGCGATATGTTATACTTCGACCCGTGGAAAGAGTCAACAAGAAGGCTTCCATCGATCGAAGCAAGCTTGTGTCGGTCGATGCGAAGTTCCAGCCGCCCAAAATTCACGCCGCGCGAGTTTCGAAGCCTCCAGGGATAAAAAGTTGATGTCAGAGATCAACTGCCAGGTATATTCCTTCCCTTTGTCTGATTCTCAAACTTTTTCGCACTCTAGAGTTGGAAATAAGTTTGGGTTGATGTGGACAAAGGAGGAATATTTTTTCTTTTTATTTGCTTTCAGTATTTCAATTTTTGCATGCATAAATTTTAAAATTTTTATTCTATTTTTGTGGGGAAATTTCTTGAATTTTGAGATAACCCGAACGAGAACTAAGACTAGAATTGGTTAATAGTTGAGTTAAATTGATTAGGATTGAGATTAGATGCCTATGAATGTAGAATACCGCATTTTAGGGTTTATTTGAAACTGATACTTGCATGCTGATTGAGTTAAATTGAAATTAACTTTGGAAAAAGTTTAAACCCTTGTGTGAGAAATTGAGCCTTAAATTCATTTGATGTGTGTGATGGGTTTTGTATACTGAAAGCATTTATTACAATGAGTATACAACGGTTTATTTCTCCTATCTGTCAAACAAACGTAAATGTATGAAACAATTATATCCTCTTGTCTCACCGATAGGGACGATCATACGACGTGTAATAGATCGCAGAAGACAGTATGATTACTTGACCTAGTGAGCCATAAACCTGATCACAGCCGAGACAGCGTATGAGGATACGTCTGTCCGGATGGCTGCGGCATTGTCGGAATAAGTAGTCTCTCTTGGTTACTTGACATGCTGGTACGCAAGGGTGGCGTATTGATGGACCGCAGTGAGATGTATTCGACTGTCTGACATCAGCGAATACAAGATCTCGTTCTTGATTGAGTCCAAACCCTAACGAAGGTTCAGGGGTTTGCACGAATTGACTGTTGCTTTGACTTGCCATGGTGGAGAGCCTAAGTAACATGCTCGTATATCCGCATCTTGGGTAACAGCAGTTCTTGTTGTACTGCCTGAGAATGGGTTTAGGTAACCATATCCGAGTAATAGGATGGGGACATTCCCTGAGGAGCTCACTGACATTCATCGTGCCAAAGTCCTGCAAGCTGATTAAGTTCAGGCACGAGTGATAAGGTATGAGTGGTACTACTCAGGAATAATAAGATATTAATTAATTGTGGATAGAGCTTGTCAGAAGCTCCGATTAATTAATTAATGTCCGGTAACCTTAAATATGGGGATTCTCAATTAATGCAGCCCGTTCTCATAACGTGGTAATAAAGGGGTTGGTCAGTATTAATTCTGTGGCGAAAAAGAATTAATATTAATTAATTAATTGTGTCCTGGGTTGTGGACATGGGAATTAATTAATTTATAGGCCCACTTTATTATTTGCATTAAGTCCCTGGTCTGGCCCAAATAAGTGTGCTGAATTGAGCCCAGTAGCCCATTAGGGATAAAACCTTGGGTCTATAAATAGACCACTCTCTCTGGAAACCCTAGCCACTTTTGTGATTATTCAAATCAGTCAAAACCCTAGGGCAGAGAGAGAGGAGGCGCCGATCCCAAGAGGAGAAGGAAGATAATTTCGATTCTGGTCCTGCTCAAGCCACAGATCTACGGAGTCCTCACCAGTAGTAGATCTGATCAGCACTGGGATCTAGATCTGAAGATCTAATCTGGAGAATAGATTCTTTTTCTCTTGATTTCTTTGTTTTTGATTTTATTCTAAGAAATTAGAGATCTAATTTCTTATTCCGCAGATAAAATCGGATTGCGTGGTTGAATTCAAGTTGAACATTCAAACGCAAAAGATCGGTTCAGACTCGACGGAATTATGGTAAGTTCCTCAATCCACAATTCTGGTTATTAAATTCATAGGAGCATACTAGGATTTATTATGATTTTAATTATGCACTTTATCCATAAATCGATCCGGTTCAGTTTGGTTTTGGTGATTCGGTTCACGGGAAAACCCTACAATTTGTATCAGAGCGAGGTTTTTGATTTATGGCTCTATTGTTCATAATTAAATTCGATATGCATGTATGAATTTATTATTTTGTGGATGTTGATTTTTGTTCCTCGTGGTAACCCGTGTAATTCAGCCCGCGGTAGTTTATCCGTGTAGGGCTGAATTAATTTTGTAAAATCACGAGAAAATCCATGATTAGTGTAGATTTTGAAAAATTGTAATAGAATAGATTCTGTATTTTTTATTTTTTAAAATCTGTAATTGGACGAGTCGAGGACGAAGAACGAAGATGGAGCCGACGGAGGGCCGGCGAGGACGACGGCGGACGGCAGTACGCGGTGCGGCCGGGGCATGCAGCGCGCGCGGCGGCGGTTGGCGGCAGCGGTGGTCGTCGTCGGCTGATGTTTTCCCGTTGCGGTGGCTCGTGTTTTGGTGGTTTGTGCAATCCTGTGTAAACCCTAGGGTTTGCATTAGGGTTAGGGCAAATCATCAGATCACAAAGGCCTAAATCCCAAAATGATTTGGTGGATCAATTTTTGGAGGCCCTTGAAGATTTGGAAGATTTGAAAAAGATTTGGAATTATCCAAATAAAATTCAAATTCAAATTGTAATAGATATAATTTATTTTTTCTATTTTTGGGGCCACGAGGAATTTTGTTTGTCTTAATTGTCCTCGTATGATATGTGAATTATTTATGTGCGTAATTAAGCATGTGTAGATAATCGGAAAAGCATGATTTATCGCTTTTATTATTTACAGCTTTCCAAGCATGCTTATGTGATTAATTTCTTGTTGGATTATATTTTGGGAATTTTGGGCGTGTATTATTACATGCAAAAATTTGGGAAATATAATGACAAAGAAATTATGTGTGCGCATAAAGAAACCTTTTAAAAGAAAAATACTAAGCAGATTTTTTAATTAAAATCAATAGACCTCCACAAAGCGGTCCTAGGCTGTAAGTGTATCTCTTGTTCTAGTAAACGTCTACGAGTGTAGCTTGCTAGTTCCTAGAGGTGCATGGGTTCGGTTGTTGGAATTTCTAGACAAACAATTTAAATCATGTGAATAATGGGAGGGTTTTGCGTAAACGTCTACGAGTGTAGCTTGCGTAGATCTCTTTCACAAGTATTCTAGGATTGATTTAAATTATAGATAACAAAAGCTTTAAGGGCTGTGCGGTATGGTTACGTGCCATGCTAAACTGTCTCTTTTGGCCGGAGTTAAATTTGTGGTTAATTGCTTAGAAGCGTCTTAGAATATAATGCAAGAATTGCATCCCTGTTATTGAGAGATGGCTTGGTCTAAGGTTTTCACTAATTATTAATTTCTAGTGTCAAAAGCATCCTGACATGGTAGTGAAATTAAATGGATTGGGGCTTAAAAGCTGCAGTTCTGGTTGAGGGTGACATCGTAAACGTCTACGAGTGTAGCTTGCGTGGGAACTCTTGGGCAATTAGTGGAAATATTTGTATTTGATTTATTAAAAGGTTTTCAATGCATTTGTTTTCGAAGTTCTACATGTATGTTCTTATTTAAGATGTTTTATTGTTTCAGATATGTCTATGTCTACTGTCGATCATATACTTGCTCTCAATCCTCTAACTGGTCCAAACTTCCATGAATGGAGATACTGCATTGAATATATCCTCCTGACTAAGCAACACATGTTTGTTCTTACTATGATGCCACTTGCCCCACGTTACCATAAAGTCTCTAGACGTGAGAAGGAGTACTCTGACAGATGGGTGGCATCTGAGGATTTTACTTTCAAGTTAATCTCAGATAATCTGTCTAGAGAATTTAAGCTCAAATACATGGGCTATTGTAGCTCTGTAGCGATCTGGATGGACTTAGTGGGCACATTTGGTGAAGTGGAACGAACTATCAACTGTGATCTCGTAAAAGACCTAGTCTGTAAGAGAATGGTTGATGGCAGTTCGGTGACACTGCATGTGATGATGATGGATAACACCATGAGACGATTCACACGAGGTGGATGTATATTTGATCGGGCTAAGATCGATATAATCCTGAACTATTTACCGCTTTCATTCTATGACTTTAAGATGGATGTGGCTAAGAGAAGTGAGTACTCCTTCAAAGAGTTGCTCACTGATCTCATAGCAGGACAGTCCTTCGTACCTTCATGGGAGTCTGAGTTATCAGATCTTGAGCACAGCTTGGGCACATTGAAAGATGTGGTTCGTACTGTGTGCAAGAACATGATTGATCGCAGATCACGTGAGAGGAGGTCAAATGAAATAAAGGTGGTTGGTGTCACTTCAAGTAAGAAAGCAAGCGGAAGCAAGGGTCAAGGTACGTCATTTGCATTTGTAACGAAAACATGTTTAGCATCGGTTTCTACTCATTCGTGGGTAGTGGATACTGGAGCTACTGATCATGTTTGTTACATTTTGCAGGGGTTCACACCGAGGAGGGTGTTGAAGAATGACGAGGTTACCATCTCGATGGGGAACGCAGCACAAGTGAGTGCAACTTCCATTGGAGATTTCACCTTGTACTTTGATGATACCGTTTTAACATTGAGAGATGTTTTGTATGTGCCGGATTTTCGACGGAACCTTATTTCAGTTTCCAAACTTTATGTTGATGGATATTCAGTTATTTTTGATAGTGGTGTTTCTATCATTGGTAATAACGGTGTTATCTGTCGTGGAATGCTGAATAATTCTCTCTATGTTGTTAACTGTAATCATAAGTCTTCCGCAAACATTGCATGTAATTCATCCGTAATTGATAATCCTAGGAAGAGAAAACTTACTTCTTCTGATGAGGATCTTACATATCTCTGGCACTTGAGACTGGGTCACATCAGCTTGAAGCGGATTCAAAGACTTGCAGATGACGGTACATTGGACCTAGTCCGGGCTATACCTTATCAAGTCTGCGAATCCTGCATCGAGGGCAAGATGTCAACTAGGCCTTTCAAGGCTAGTCAGTCTAGAGCAGAGGAAATGTTGGAATTGATCCATTCTGACTTATGTGGACTGATGTCCACACATGCTCGTGGAGGGTACGAGTACTTTGTCACTTTCAATGACGACTACTCAAGGTACATATACGTTTACCTGCTTCGCTACAAGTCTGAATGCTTTGAGAAATTCAAAGAGTTCAAGGCTGAAGTAGAAAATAAGGTCGGGAAAACTATCAAGTCACTGCGATCTGACCGCGGTGGTGAATACCTCGGTAACGAGTTCCTGCAGTATTTGTCAGAAAATGGGATTACATCCCAGTGGACTGCACCGGGTACTCCCCAGCAAAACGGTGTAGCTGAAAGAAGAAATAGGATTCTTCTAGAGATGGTAAGATCAATGGTGAGTTATGAAAACTTACCAATTTCGTTTTGGGGCTACGCATTGGAAACACCAGCATACGTGCTTAATATGGTGCCTTCTAAATCAGTTCCTAAGACACCTTCTGAGCTCTTCCTTGGTCGCAAACCTAGTTTGTGCAAGTTTAGAGTATGGGGCTGTCCGGCACACGTACTGTCGAAGGAACCTGATAAGTTAGAAAGCAGGTCAAAAGTAATGATGTTCATAGGGTATCCAAGATAAACGAAAGGTGGTTACTTTTACTGTCCTGAGAGTCAAAGAGTCGTTGTTAGCACTAACGCTAAATTCTTGGAGGACGAGTATGTGAGTAATCACAGGTCAAGGAGTGATATTGTTCTTCAAGAACGAGAATGCAATTCCAAGGGAAGGGGAACGTGTAGATGTGGGTGCACCTATGAGAGGTACAGCACCACAGACACGTTCTTCAGTGCAAGGTGCAGGACCACAAGTCACTGCATCTACTACTGACACGGCACCGATGCCTCGTCGTAATGGGAGAGTTATTTTCTAGCCAGAAAGGTACATGTTCGTGGGTGAGTCTTTGTACTTGAGCCCGGAAGACGGACATGAGGACTCTGACCCATTGACTTACAAAGAGGCAGTGCAGGACAAGGATGTTGCCAAATGGCGTGTCGCCATGGATTCTGAAATTGAATCCATAACTGCTATGGATGTATACAGAAAACAAATTTGTCGGATGGCTTTAGGGCCATAGGGTGCAAATGGGTATACAAGAGAAAGAAAGGGGCGGATGGAAAGATCACGGCTTTTAAAGCCAGGCTGGTGGCAAAGGGTTATAGTCAGAAAGAGGGCATTGACTATGACGAAACCTTTTCACCCGTAGCCATGCTCAAATCCGTCCGGATACTCCTTGCCGTAGCTGCGCATATGGACCTCGAGATCTGGCAGATGGATGTCAAAACCGCTTTTCTAAACGGTTACCTTGAAGAAGGTAGGGACATCTATATGCAGCAACCTGAGGGTTACATAAGCAAGGGCGAAGAACATCTTGTCTGGAAGCTTAGGAAGTCCTTGTATGGACTTAAGCAAGCTACAAGGTCGTGGAACTTACGTTTCAACGATGTGATTAAATCCTATGGATTTGCACAGTTGGAAAATGAAAGTTGTGTTTACCGACTTTGTGTCAGTGGGATTAAGGTCTTACGAGATCGTAAGAGAAGAATGTTGAGCTTATCCCAAGCATCCTATGTGGATACTGTGATTGCCCGGTTCAACATGCAACTCGCCAAGAATGGTTTGCTACCTTTCAAACATGGCGTTCATCTTTCTAGTGGGCAGTGTCCTCAGACACAGCGGGAGAAAGATGAGATGAGTCTTGTACCATATGCTTCAGCAGTCGGTAGCCTCATGTATGTGATGCTGTGTACCAGGCCAGATATCTGTTATGCCGTTGGCATGGTAGCAAGATATCAGTCTAACCCTGGACAGGCGCACTGCACTGCTGTAAAGCACATCCTCAAGTATTTGAAAAGAACTAGGAATTTCTGCCTAGTCTATCAAAGTGAGGATTTGTGCCCTGTGGGTTATACAGACTCGAATTTCCAAGGAGACCAGGAAGAGAAGAAATCGACCTCAGGATATGTGTTTACCCTGGGAGGTGGAGCTATATCTTGGAGGAGCTCAAAGCAGAAATGCATTGCTGACTCTACCATGGAGGCGGAATATGTCGCCGCCTCCGACGCCTTGAAAGAGGGGGTGTGGCTCCGGAACTACCTTTTAGAGTTGGGCGTGATCCCGAGTTTGCCGAGGAGCATCACAATTTATTGTGATAACTCTGGTGCAGTGGCAAACTCAAAGGAACCGCGGTCTCACAGGGCAAGCAAACACATAGAGAGAAAGTACCATATCATAGGAGAAATCGTATCGAGGGGCGGTGTGCTGATTAAGAAGATTGACACTGCTGACAATCTTGCTGATCCATTTACAAAGAGCTTGCCGCAAAAAAGTTTACGAAAGACATATTCGTGAGCTGGGTATGAGGTGGATGCCGACCACTGATAGTGGTTAAAGAGACAACAGACTAGATAGACGGACTGTATGCTCTGTAACAGCTTAGTTATGCTTTGAGTATAAGTGGGAGATTGATGGGTTTTGTATACTGAAAGAATTTATTATAATGAGTATACAATGGTTTATTTCTCCTATCTGTTTACAATCTTACATGTATGAACAATGGTATCCTCTTGTCTCACCGATGGGGACGATCATACGGCGTGTTGTAGATCGCAGAAGACAGTATGATCACTTGACCTAGTGAGACATAAACTTGATCACAGTCGAGACAGCGTATGAGAATACGTCTGTCCGGATGGTTGCGGCATTGTCGGAATAAGTAGTCTGTCTTGGCTACTTGACATGCTGGTACGCAGAGGTGGCGTATTGATGGACCGCAGTGAGATGTATTCATCTGTCTGACATCAGCGAATACAAGATCTCGTTATATTGATTGAGTCCAAACCCTAACGAAGGTTCAGGGGTTTGCACGGGTTGACTGTTGCTTTGACTCGCCATGGTGGAGAGCCTAAGTAACGTGCTCGTATATCCGCATCTTGGGTAACAGCAGTTCGTGTGGTACCGCCTGAGACTGGGTTTAGGTAACCATATCCGAGTAATAGGATGGGGACATTCCCTGAGGATCTCAATAACATTCTTCGTGCCAAAGTCCTGCAGGCTGATTAATTTCAGGCACGAGTGATAAGGTTTGAGTGGTACTACTCAGGAATTATAAGATATTAATTAATTGTAGTTAGAGCTTGTGAGAGGCTCCGATTAATTAATGGATGTCCGGTAACCTTAAATATGGGGATTCTCAATTAATGCAGCCCGTTCTCATAACGTGGTAATAAAGGGGTCGGTCAGTATTAATTCTGTGGTGAAAAAGAATTAATATTAATTAATTAATTGTGTCCTGGGTTGTGGACATGAGAATTAATTAATTTATAGGCCCACTTTATTATTTGCATTAGGTCCCAGGTCTAGCCCAAATAAGTGTGCTGAATTGAGCCCAGTAGCCCATTAGGGATAAAATGTAACACCCCAAGCTTAATTAAGCTTGTAATGTTAGATTTATTTAATAAAGTGAAATTCGGTATTTCTAGAGTATTCGAAATTGTATTAATTTCGGTTTGGTTGATTCAATCTTAATGTTGAGCTTGGTTATTTGTTTAATCTTGAGGAAATTATCCAAAATTGTTCGGTGATGATGAGATGGATTAATGATTCGAGAGATAAGATATGATATTTTGATGGATTGGTTATATTATAAGGTGGAATAAATCATGAAATCATGTGGATTATGGTCATACCTAGAATCTTATATATTATAGAATGGAGGAAGGAGTATAAATAGGAAGAGAAATCATAACATAAACTTTTTCAGCTTATGCTATATCTTAGAGAGAGAAAGAGTGAGAGAAAGGGCACGAAACCCACTCCCAACACCAAACCGCCACCTTTCCGGCCTGTTTTCGGCCAACTTCGACCACCATTAGACGAGCCACCACCACCATTGTGTAGCTTGTTCTTTGAGCTTCGTATTGATATAAAGCAGCGATCGTGAGGTTGAGTGTGGACAGAGAAAACCTAGAGAGAAGGTAAGGTGCTTATTTGAGTTAAAATTCGGATTTAATTGTTGAATCTTGAGTAATCGAGCTCGAATCCATGTTTTGACGATGTAGAAGTGTTCCCCATCGCGTGAGGAGTGTTCGGACGGTTTAAAAGTGAACTTTGGCCGTCGGAATCGTCGCCACCGCCGTGAGGAAGGATTTTTCGGTGAGCCTCTTCAACCTCTCGTTTTATGCATTTAAATCCTAGTTTTGAGGGTAGAATCATGTTCTAGGAAGCATAGGGACCCCGAATATGTAATTGCATGTATGATCGGGGGTGTGGAGAGGAGTTCTCGTCGCAGTTGCAAGTTTTCGGCGAAACCCGCGAAGAAGACGACTCCTGTCGATCGACATGAGGCATGTCGATCGACAGGGAGGTTGATCGATGGGGAGATGTCAAGCTAATCCTGTCGATCGACATGAGACGTGTTGATCGATAGGATGTATTTCGAAGGGGACATGTCGGTCACTTCTGTCGACCGACAAGAGGTGAGTCGATCGACAGAAGTGAGACAAGAAGGAAACATATCGAGTCAAACCTATCGATCGATAGAAGACATGTCGATCGATAGGGCTAGTCGACATATGTTGTGTTGACAGAAGTCTGTCGATCGGAAGAGTGTGTCGACCAAGGGTGTGTCGACCGACACAAAACCCTGTCGGTCGACACAGAGGCATGAAGAGAAGAGTCAATTTACATGTTATCTAGTTCTAATCCTTCTAGGTCTCGGTTATTTATGATTAAGATATTATGGTCCTAGACCATCCGTTCTGACTTGGTTATCCCTATTTACTTGTAGGTAATTGAAAGCGAGGGTCAGTCAGCTCAAACTAGTAAGAAAGCATCTAGCCTATAAGCCAATTGTCAGGTGGGAAACTATTTCAGTATAAAAATCAAAAGTGTGTTTTTCTTTCCAAAATGTGTTAAAATGCTTTGATTTAAATTGAGCTTGCTATGCATGTTTTGTGCTATTATATTTGTCCTATGTCGATTCCCATCGACAGAGAGAATTACTAATGAGTTTAGAAACATGTTCCATAACTGCGCTAGAACTCATTTAGTGAATTGAGATATATTATTGTGATATGGGTGAAATGGTAGTGACCTTAAACCCCGGAAAGAAATGTGATGGGTGAAATGGTAGTGACCTTAAACCCTGTAAGAAAGGGAATGATTATAAATACGATCGGATCTCGAAGTGTATTCTGAGATTAGTGCACTTAGATGATAGTAGGTTGGATGTTAAATCATTCCGAACTAATCATCGTAACTTGGAAGTGGGCCAGCTTCCAGTTACAACAATGATAACAAATATAATAACATATTTAGATGCGCACCAAATAAAATGTTTTAGATAGCACGGTTCTTTTCAACAAAACCCCGTGTCTATCTGTGTGAGTTGCATAGCATGTCTCATATATAATGTATGATTTTCGGCATGTTTCTCATTGGGTACATTAGTACTCAGCCCCTCGTATTATTTCTAAAATACGCAGGTTGAACGGCATGGATGGCGAGCGGGGGTGTAAACAGAGCAACTTACTTTTGGAAACTTACAGATCCTGAGATATGCATCTCCATATGCGTATCTCCATCACGCATCACACACGCTGCTACACTCTCTGATTTATTCCTTCGTAGTCTGAATATTGTTAAATGCATTTATTTAAGCTTATGATTTGAAGTACAATTTACTTTTATTTTTGAAACTCTTTTATTAATTAAATCTTCCGCTTGCATTACTTATTTAAGTAAAGAAATTTTTGACAAAACCTGAAACATCAATGTGACGCGACCCCAAATTGGGAAGGTCAGTTGGGGGCGTTACAGAGGTGGTATCAGAGCTTGAGTTTTTGAAGCTTTTAAATGATTTCAAGTATTTTGAAACTTCGAGTCTTAGAAGTGTTTAAAATTTTTAAAGTCGTGTGAAGTGTTCGCTCATGTTTACACCCTACTCCATCCTGCGCCACATGAGGTACGTGTTTAAAAAGCCTTAAGGTTTAAAATTCAAAGTTTTCCCTGCTTGCAATTTAAGTACAATTTGAAGGTTTTGAAAACATTGTGAACGTTGTGAAAAGTAAATTGAGGAATTGAAGGAATTAGTTTCATGTGAGATATGGAAAGAGTTATTTTGAGTTGAATCGATTTTGTGTTAAGTCATAATACTAACACTGATTGTAATGAATTGGTTTTGAGATGTAGAGTTTGAGAAAGTTTTGCTATTTCCAAAAAGTTGAAAGTGATTTCTATTCGGCACCCATGAGGTGACCCCTTTCTAGAAAATGTGAGTTGAGTTTGGTTGTTGGTGAATTTGGAATTTATTGCAAGCAGTTAACCTTGGTATTATGGCTATAGATGTGCTAGTTGAAATGAGCTGTAGTATGATGATGTCTTCACGAAGGAACTGACTATCGAACTTAGAACTTTGACTTTTTCCTGTGAAATTGAAAATTTCTGTGAACTGGAGAATCCAGTAATTGGTAAGTGTGCAAATTGCACAACGATAGTTGATGTTAAGTGTGCAGAATGCACAAGGAGCCTGGCACGTTAGTCAAGACTCGAGTGAGTGTGTTTTAGCGTGAGGATTTGTTTAGGCCCTCGGCATAGTGTATTAGAGGCTAGCAGTTGTCCCGAGACACAGAGTTATGCATTGATGTTATTTATAACCTTGGACTGATCGGTTGACGTTGTTGTTATGACAGATGGACCCTAGGAGTGCAGCATTTTGTTTTAGGAGCGTCCCACCATTTGAGGAGGACAATTTGACTAACACGTTGTTGGAGCACTGGAATTTTCGGAGACAGGCGAGAGGGCAGGGCATCGCAGATGCAGAGGCTATGGAGAGGACCGCAGAGCTGATGCCGTCGAGATGGACTACTCGGACACTGGAGTTAGCTAGAGTTCACCGTAACCAGCGGACAGGTACTCGAGGGATTTTTCACACCTTCATGGCCGCGCTCCTTCAGGAGGCAGTTCTAGCTGAGGGAGTATCGCCAGCATCTTCATGGAGCATGCAGGCGTCAGCGACAGGTGAGGCGCCACAAACGAGGCCTAGACCCGCCTCATCATCTATAGCACAGATGGTAGTACCATCCGAGCACCGATCGGCAGGATCAGTTGATCCTTACTTTGACCCTGTGGGATCCTCCGGTTATGTTCACTACCAGGTAGCATTGCAGCAGTCATCGCCGCAGTGGACACCAGCTTTACCGCCAGCACCACCTACGGCACCAGATGCACCTGCATACACGTCACGTACGAGGATACGCCCTACACCGGGCACGCCCGTAGCGGCTTATGCGTCGCCCCAGCATGGATTACAGCAGGGAGGAGCGTATGATCCTTACGCGTGGTGTGATTTTTCCACAGCTTCAGTCCAGTATCCACCACCGCAGTAGGACCCGACTTTGCAATATGGATGTCAGGATACACCTACACCACCAGTTCAGCAGCCACAACAGGATTTGGGAGGGCCTAGCGGCGCCAAGCAGGTACATGACTATGGTTTGGATAGTGTCGAGATGTGGCCGAGGCAGACCACTAACGGGTATGAGGATATGTTCGGAGGTCATGGGATTGCTTATGGCCAGGGGACGAGACAGGCACCTATCTATCTATCCAGCGATACCGAGAGCAGCCGAGGGAGGAGGATGACAGCTCGGGACAGGGGTTAGATGCCGATGAAGATGGAGGATGATGATGAGGAGGAGGAGGAGGAGGATCCATCTGAGGGATCTAAGTGAGAGTTGTACGGGTTTGTTGCTGATTGTTTTATTTAGATTTGGGCATTTCATTGTTGCTTATTGTACCCTATTTAGGATCATATTCGGACAGAGACTGAGATTTAATCGTTGCTGAACCTTATTATTGTTGGTACTTGTATTCTCAGTTGTATCGTATTTGTAACGTGTGAGACTGGTTGAAGTATTTGATCATTATTGTATGGAACCTATTGGATTTTGAATGTTGGTGTTGATTGTTTACAAGTTTCGAGTGAGTATTGAATGGAATATGATGAATATTACTATGTGAAGGTATTATGGAATTGCTAAATAAGTATTGTTTTGCAGTGAAGATAATGGAATTTATCGATCAAGGAAGGGCAAGAGGTTGTGGCAGAGGCAGAGGCCGTGGACGAGGTAGAGGCAGAGGCCAGAGGGGCAGAGGTCGTGGGAGAGCTATTCCACAACCTGAATACAAAAATCCAAATTGGGAGGAGGTTCCCATCAATCAAGGCTATGAAGAATACGAGATCATATCAGATGATGAAGGCCCGGCGGACCAACATGGTCAATTCCCACCACCACATGGGTTCGCACCTGAAATTTCTTCGGTGAAGTGGGTGGAAACCTTCAGGAAGCAGCAGCCTCCCACTTTTGATGGAACAGGAGGCCCAACAGCTGTAAAGGACTGGGTGCGAGAGCTTGAGAAGATCTTCAAGCACATGCGGTGTTCAGAAGAGGAGATGATCAATTGCATGTCTTATCAACTGAAGGGGAAAGCAGACCGTTGGTGGGAGACGTATGTGAAGTAGGTTGCACCGGCAGAAAGGGACCATCTGAGTTGGGAAAGGTTTAAGAAGGCCTTGTTTGAAAAGTATGTGCCAGAGCAGTATCTGAAGGAGAAGGCAGTGGAATTTTTCTTGTTCGAGCAAGGAAAACTGACGGTAGAGGAGTATTGATCGATGCTAAATCTGCATACAAATTATAGCAAACGGCAAATAAATTTATAAACAACCCAAGGGTTGGTCGATCCCACAAGGATAGTACAACGAAGGGAACTCATATACTGAATATAGTTTTCAAAACTCTTGTTCGGGCACTTCAAAAGTAGGGTTTTGGTCTTTTTCAAATCAAGGAAATTAAAGGGATAAAAACAAATATTAAAAAGTACAGATTCCAGGGAAATCTACCAACCTGATCAACATGCAAGAAACAAATATTCAAACCCAGAAAAGATAATTTTGGTGGAAAATCTATTAATGTGGAATTAATTCCTTGGTCGGGCAATTAAAACCTAGATTATTAACTAGTGATTATCTCCTCTCGGTCTCAAAAACACAAGTTAATCAATCTCAATAAAAATCAGATTTTTCCTACAATTGAATTCTTCTTGGTCGGACAGAAAATCAAAAGTATTAAACTCTCACTTCCTATTATCAATTTTCACCTCTCGGTCCTTCAATTAATAACTAAAACCTATTCCAATTTTCATCTCTCGATCCTTCAATTGAAAATAGATTTGAAATAAAATCAAAGAGTTTAAACCAATACAAGGGTTTGAATAATTGAATCAAAACATGTATCACAGAAGGAGAAACCCTAGAACCTGTTTAGGGTTCTAGCCTAACATATTAAAAGTAAATATTGCAGGGAAAAATAAAGATTGCATTAAAAAGTAAAGGTTCAATAAAAAGTAAAGAGGAATTCTAAAGAAAACATAAAATAAAGAAGTGAAAACTAAAAGATAAAATGAAGGCTAATGATTTTGAGCTATTGAAGAGTTTATATAGTAGTAGGGTTGAGGCCTTGGATGTATATCTTCAAAAGGTATGATTGATTGCTTTCAAATTGATGTATATCTTGTTCCCCAAGCAATTCTCGCCCAAAATATATGAAAATTTCGCCAAATCTCGCCAAAACAGTCTGTCTCGGCCGAGATGGCCCTTGCCACGGCCGAGATGGAAAATTCGGCCCGGCCGAGATGGATTTGATTTCGGTCGAAACAGAGACGTTTCCGCCACTTCCGACCCTTCTGCGCAGTCTCACGGTTTTGGCCACAACTTTCGCATCCGAACTCCGATTGATCCGATTCTAGTTGCGTTGGAAAGCTAACTCAAAGATCTTTAAATTGACATGTTCCATTAGCTCAGATTCTATCGGGGGAAGAAGTAGTGACTGTTCCTTTGAACATCTGCTGCTTTCGGTATGGGTTCTCCATTGGATTTGGCCTAAAACCTGCGAAATCTCACCATGACAAGCATAACACCCTCTAATATATACTCATGCTCAGTTTATTCAAGAAAATATACTAAAATGCATAAAAGAAAGGAAAAACAATGCGATAAGAGAGTAGAAAAACGAGCTTATCAAACCCCCCAAACTTAAACACTTGATTGTCCTCAATCAACAAAAGAAAGAATCAAAAGTTCAAGCAGAAGAGTAGTACAATGCCTCACAAGATTCACCACATTCAAACTCGTAAATCTACAAGACATCAACACTTTTGAAAGAATCAGAAGATCTGTAAACTGTGGAAGACTCACATGGAAAGTGTTTCGCTCATTCACTCAAGTGTTTAGGATAATTATGAGATCACACACAAGTCATGCAAATCAAGTTCTACCATAGGCTTGCAAATATTCTAAATCTCCACTGCAAATATGTGCACACAAGTCTAAGATCAGAAAAGACTTTATTCAAGGTTGTAATGTAGGCTTTTGTGAAGGGTAGGGAAATATTTGGCCAAGTGACTAAAATCAATCAGGGAATCCTCAATCAATCAAACCACTATCTATTGATATCCACCCATCTCCTATAATATTAAACATCAACCAAGGCTCTTTTATTTCTTTCTTCTCTTCCCTTTTTTTTTTTTTCTTTTTCACACATATCCTTTTATGCTCTAAACAATTTTGATCATACATTTGAGCTTATAAGGACTAACAAACACAACAACTATTTATTTTCTTTTTCTTCTTTTTCTAGAGCCCAACCTTTTCTTTTGCTTTTACCCTTATAATAATATCTTATCCTTCTCAAACAAATCCCAACCCACTCTCATAGACAAGAGTTGATTCCCCTATTTATTTCCAACTCATAGACAAAGAAAGAAAATATCATAGGCTCAAAAGGGCTGACTAGGGATAACATTCAATTAGGACAGTGTATGGGAAAATAGGCTAAACAAAGATGGCCTAAAATCACTTCCAAAACCTGTGCACACTAGCAGTCTTGAAAAAGAAACAGAGCAAGTTCTAGAGAAACTCAGAATTGCAGACACACTCACAATCGAATTTCAGGCTCAAAAACTCACACTTAGGACAATTTTTCCTCCACGGTAAACATCAAATCATCATCTAACTCATGCCAACGCAAGTATCAAAACAAGTAATCCTGCGGTATTCACATTCATAGGCATACTCGACCACTATCACAATTAACGCAGACTAAAGTCAATCGATTCTCATCTTGCATTCTTGTTAGGGTTATCAATCATGCTCAAATTCCCACAATCTCGCGTTTTATTCAAAAATTTATTCATGCAGAAATTTAACTAAAGCAGATAAAAGATAGAAAAGAGTTTCAAAACACTTAAATCAATCCCCCCAAACTTATTCGAAAGTCGGAGAGAATAAGTTTGAAAGTCAGAATCAGAGTTCGAAACTGTACCTGATTGTTGGCCTCAGACACCAACTTTTTATCTCCTTCCTCTTCCTCATCAGCCGACGTGGACTAAGTCTGCTAGCACTCCTATCTCGGCCGTGGCGAACATCATCTCGGCCGGGATGGAGCCTTCTTGTCGACCTCCATCTCGGTCGAAGTATCCCACGCCTCAGCTCTCTGTCTCGACCGTGGCAGACTCTGCCTCGGCCGAGACAGACTTCGAATATATATATATATATATATATTTTTTTTTTCAAGAGAAAGTCAAAGTGAAGTAAACAGTGATAAACAAAGGAAATCAAAAATACTAGAAAGAAAGGGAAAAATTGAAAACACAATGGGTTACCTCCCATTCAGTGCCTTATTTACCGTCGTGGCTAGACTCAGCTTCCAGCTCACCAAGGCGGTCGAGTCCAGACTCGTCGACCCCTCGAATCAATCATGAAGACCCTCCGGTTTTGGATGACGGTGGTGTACTCGAAAGGAGGTGATACGTGCATAAAATGACCTGTATTTTGATATGTGAACATGCTTGTTTGTGGCTATTTTACTCCCGTATCATATGTTTTTGTCGTATTTTGTTTGTATTTTCGTGTTTTGTGTGTTTGACTTGTGTAGGATAGGTTTTTGGCATAAACAAGCATATTTGGTGGAGTTTTGGAGGAAAATCGCAAGGTTTTGGAGTTTGGAGAGCTCGATCGGCCGAGCGTGGGCAGGATCGGCCGAGCAGGACTTCAGAGAGCTCGACCGGCCGAGCCAAGGCAGGATCGGCCGAGCGAGGCTGCAGAGTTGGTTCAAAGAGCTCGACCGGCCGAGCCTGTGCAGGACCGGTCGAGCGGGGTCGGGCTGGGACTTGGCTCGGTCGAGCCATGTTTCGATCGGCCGAGCTAAGTCGGTTTTTGGCGGTTTCTGGCAGTTTTTGGTGGCCCGGGCGAGCCAAAC